>JANHGD010006497.1:0-16087 GCA_027560375.1 Imantodes cenchoa
GCGTTGGCTTTGCTGGCTGGGGAGTTGCGTTGCTGGCTGGGGAATTCTGGGAGTTGAAGTCCACACATCTTCAAACTGCCAAGGTTGAGAAACACTGGCCTGGCGGGTGGGCTGGAGAAAGCTGGAGGACCTCCTTACACCAGAAATGTCACATCTACCTCAAATACTGATATTATGAGCACTGATGATGTTACCTACTTTGGGTAATGAAAGGTCTGCATGACAAAAACCAAGCTCAGAGCGCACCAAGGACCCCACGGTCCTTCTCCCCTCCCCTCCCCACTCCTTTATCTTTCTCCTCCACTCCACAAACCCCATTCCCTGCTAGCACTGAAGATGTTACCTAGCTGGGTCATGAAACATCTGCCAGAAAACAACCAAGGCTCAGAGCACCACCAAGGACTCCTCCCATCAAATACTGTATGTCAGGGGTGTCCAAACTTGATTTCATTGAGGGCTGCATCAGGTCGAGGGACCAGGGTGGGTGTGGCCAACTCAAGTTGGGGCCGACTGTGGTGACCCAAGCGTCCTGCAATTCTCTGCCAGAGAAAATGGAGCTCAGGAGGGCTTCCTGTGGCCGGTCCTTTGCGGTTTCCAGGGTGGCCCCTTGGGCCATATCTAAGCACCCTGCGGGCCGGATCTGGCCCCCTGGGCCTTGAGTTTGACACCCCTGCTGTATGTAGAAGGAAAAGGCTATTGGACCCTACCCATTTTTGCAGACAGAAACCAACTCCCATGGCAGCAACAGCCCACAATTGGTGGGCTCTTGGTCCCCAAAGAAAGTGGCCTTCCTAGCACTTGGCTTGCATGATGGAAAGGACTTCAGTCAGGAGGGGCTCCGGTCAAGATCTCGCCAAGAGAGCAGAGCCGCTGCGCAGCATCTTCCTTTGTTTCTGTTGTCTTCCTTGGCGGCCTCAAAGTGTGTCAAAGCTTCAGGGCTATTTTCACTGAAATAGCTGAAGTACAGCTGCAGCGCTTGAGTCCTCAAAGCTGGTTAGTTCTAAGAGGTTCTTTTGTTTAAAAAACGAAGACGTCCTAGAGAACATTGAAAGGCGGCTCTGCTTTCCAAAGGAGGAAGAGCACTCAAGCAATTGGCCAATGAGGCACTGCTGCACCAATATTTGAGGGCAGGTGGCATTTGGACCTCTTATTGGTGAGGTTTCTTTAGGCCCATTCCAGAGCAGCTTCCCATCAAATGTCATTCAGACTATACCCCAAGGAGACAAGCTACCTTGACTTGCGTACATAAAACAATGGAAATTTGATCCTCCTAGAAGTGGGTAATATATGTGTTCCCTTCCCCTTTCCAAGCACCCGTTCCTATTCTAGTGTGCTCAGTGTCTAATATTGTCAGCCAGAGATGCCCACTGCAGTTATTTCATGGGATGGTGTGTTCAGACCTGACAGCCCAGCTCTGGACACCTGGATATTCACTTAACCTCCTTGGCAACTCACCCAAAACCTGGGTTAGCAGGCTGAGAACGTACCACACTACCGGTTTGGAAGATACAGTGGCTTCTTAAAGTGAAAATGCAGTGGCTGAGATTTCTGCAAGTCTTTCAACAAATTTGGTTAACAAAGTCTCTTCAAGATACCTGTTTGTGCTGACTAAAAAGTGCTTGACCCTTTGATAATACCTGGAAAGCTACTGAGGCTGCAAGGCTGCTGCTCCACATCTGTCCAGAACCAGCCTCAAGCACAGCAGCCAGACCATTTGGTGACATCCTCATGCGTTCATTCTGATGTGGCTGTTTCATGTGTACGTGTCATGCCAGGATGCAGGAAAAACCACGGAAATTGTAATGAGCAGCATCACCTACTTCGGTGGGACAACCCAACACTTCAGGAAAATTATTTTTGCATAGGACTTTGTATATTTGGTATATATGTGCCTTACTGTGAAGCAATGTCATCTCAATGTTAATCTCCAGTATTTGTCCAGTAGGCTCTTCAAAGTGAAAACAGTCTCTTGCTAGATCTAGGAGAGATGGTAAGAGTGCAAAACCGGCTGCAACAGTTTGTGCTCCTCTGAAGTGATCTACAGCAGGGAGGAATGTATGACTTTGTACAATCAATTGTTGCAATCTGGGGATTTTATGTCCTGCAGCCCGAGAACATGTCTGCTCCTCTCTCCTTGTGGCCTGCTAGCAGGGAAACGTAAAGAGGAATGGAGCTGTGTTCTGACACAGAACAGAATGGATCTACTACCCCACTGAAGGTTTGAGGCGCTCCTAAAACCATATGCAGAAAAATACAGGACAAAAACTGAGCGTCTGGGGTTCTTCCACATCACTTGTGGAAGAGGAGGGGTCAGGAAAGATGTAGCTGTTGCTCCAATCCCACTGTGGGCCAGTCTAAACAATACAATGGGCCTTAGCTGCCCAGATGTTTGTCCTCACAGAGACCCATCTGCAGTTCAACTAACATTGAGATGGACTGACGGTTCTCTACGGTGCTAAGGCAATAGTTTCAGCCCATCAAGTGTACTTGGACAGGTAATGTTCACCTTACTGATACTTTGGAAAGCTAACAAACCTTTGATCAGCCCCTTCTGTACATAAGAGCACCTTCCTGTTTAATGTGAAATATATGGCACAAATGCTTCATGGGATTCCGGGAGAAAACCCCCCTCTTGTATCATGGAAAGGACTCCAAACCACACATGGATGGAGAAAAGGATGCACACTGCAGCCACTTTCCTGCTTGCTGCCCCTGTTGAGGAATGGAGCTACTGAAGGCCACTACAATAAAGTCTGTTCATGTCGTGCTGTGTAGAATTTATGCCACATTTTTATCCGTTTCCTTTATTAACACTGGAGCTATAAAACTACCACATTAAGATTCAATGAACTTTTTTATTTATCATCCAAAAGTAACAGAACAGGGCAGTAATGAATCCCTCCAGCTGATATTTTAAACAGATATCAGCCCTTTTACTTATCTTGACAGGCAATTAAAAAAAGTGTGAAATTTTTCACAGTACAGTTAACTCCACCCAAACTAAGGTAACCGGTGGATTAAAAAAAAATGCCCCCCAAATTAAAAGAAAACTTACCCTCCCTCCTCCTCCTCCCATATTACATCGTCACAACTCACAAATCTGTACAAAATGTTCACTTTATAAAGCTCTGATGTAAAAATCAAATCAAGCAGCAATTCGGTAAGTGCAGCACGGGGCCTGTTGTAGCTCTATTTACAAGGCTCTGGTAACTTTACATGAGGACAAAATGCCATCGGAGTGGCTGAGTCCGTCCTGCTCCCCTAGACCGGGACAGGTTTTGCTTTGGGGTTCTCCTTCTCCTTCTCCTTGCTCTTCTTCGACTTCTTCTTCTTGTGTTTATGTTTTTGGCTCTTCTCGGCTTCTGACTCGGTGCCAGGGTGTTTCTTATGCTTCTTGTGCTTCTTGTGTTTCTTGTGCTTCTTCTTGTCCTTCTTCTTCCTCTTCTTTTTGCTGTCCTGACTGTCCGCAGAGCTGGCGCTGCTGCTGCGACTCCGGCCTTGGCTCCCTGAAGGGCTGGCACTGGGGCTGCTGGGGCTCTGGCTCCGGCTGGGCTGGGGGGCCAGGGAAGTGGGGGCTGCAGCCTCTTTCGGCTTCTCCTTCCCGTCTCTGGTTTTCTTCCCTGGGGAGCTGTCTTGTTTTGTCGAACCGTTGCTGTCACTGTCGCTTTCGTTGTAGTCTGGGACAAAAGCTGCCTCGTCCGTTTCCCGTGTCGGGTCCGAAGAGAGCCGGGACGTGTGGCTCGGCTGAGGCTTTGGCTTGGCGACATTCTTGTCATTCTGGGGAGCTCCTTGTTCCTTAGTTTCTGGGGAGCCCCGTCTGAAAGAAGACTTGCTTCCAGATGCCCCCCTGTCTTTATTGCTCCAGGCCTCCGAGGATGGCCTCTGCTTCTCTCTTTCCTTGCCTGAGCCCTTCTCTTGGGCCTTGGGCTGCTCTGCTGGACGCCTGGAGTCGTAGGCGTTCTTGGGGTCATTCTGCCTGCGGTCCCTGGATGGGCTGTAACTGCTCCGCTTGGAGTCCCAGCTCTCCTTCTTGGGCTGCTCCGCTCGCTCCTCCCTGGTCTTGCTCTTGGATGCGGAGGGGGCCGGTTCCCGGGTGCGTGAAGGCGACGCTTTCTTTCGCGTGAGCCCACTTCGTTCCTCTCTTCGCTTGGAGTTGGAGTGGTCTCTGCTGCTGTCCCCTTCTGACTTTTTCTCTCGGCTGGGAGTAAAGTCCTTTGTGCCGGATCCATGGGCAGAGTCATGCTTGTCTGAAGATCTACTGTCCCTGGAGGAGTGAGAAGAGCCACTCTTGGCATTTCCTTGCTCTGTCCCGCGTTCGGAACGGTCCTTCTCTGGCTGAGTTCCACTCTTCCTTTTTTCAGAAGAGTCTCGGTCAGAGGCAGCGTGGTCCCTGTCTTTGGCCTTCCCCTTCTCATTTGATGTCGCCGCTTTGGAGGCTTTGGGGTCAGGCTGCAAAGTTTCACGGCCAGGTTCTTTTGCAGCTCTTGGATTTCTCTCCACGGGTTCAGGATCCTTCTCGCTCTGTTTGACAGGATTGGGCAGCTTCGTGTTGACGGTCTTGATGACACTGGCCGGCTTCCCGATGGCAGAATGGACTTGTGCAGTCTTAACATTCTCTTCTTCTTCCTCAGAGTCAAAATCATCCTTGTCCCACTTGGACTGAGGAACCTGGATCATGATGATGACATCTTCAGCAGGGGCAGTGATGTCGTTGTTGTATTCTTCCATAGTCTTGATGACGGTGCGCTTGGTGTCTATTTTATCTTCCAGCTTTTTTACTGGACTGCCTCCAGCAGAACTTGTACTGAGGAGGCAAGAACCAAGAAAGATTTATTATGGGAGTATCAAAGTGTGTAATTTCAATTCCTAATTGTGTGCAGTGTCTAATGGCCTAACATAAGGAAATGTCCTGATAACTACCACAGATGCTTTAATTTTTTAAAATATATAGAATAAGTTTATTTTATAAAATAGCCTGATTTCATCTTCAACTGTTCCAATTCTAGAGAATCAGAATGTGACTTCTAAGCTAACTTAAAAATCTGCATCTTAGTTCTGAGGAAAAAACTGTCAAAATTCCAGGCAACCATTCCTTGCCTTCAGGGCAAGCCTGGTCATCCGATACGATTCACATTATTATTATTCCTTTTATTCATTAAACATGAAACTCAGTCAACTGAAAATCAAAAATGCATCACAAATACCATTGACTGGTGCTAATGATTGATATGAGTTACGTCCTGGATATCAACCAAGTATCTTCTTACAATGTACCATGTTCCGAGTAGCAGTTTTTTGCAGTTCTGCTGGTGTTATTGCAGGAAGCTGCAATTTCTTGGTGTATTTGATAAAATTCTTGGACATGGTACTAAGTGCCTCAATGACAATAGGTATCACTGTTACATGTTTACATGTTATTATTATTATTATTGTTGTTGTTGTTTATCAGGAATACAAAGGAAAGAAATCTCCAGACCAACCCCCTCCCAAAAAGGCCCCCGAGAGTAATGAAGGAAAAGGCCGTGGTCATCTCTGGGCTACATGGATTGGGAGCAAAGGACAACCAACTGGTATCAGCATTAAGAGGGTTTATCAGGGAAGGGATTCAGCCCCATCAAAAGAATTCAGAACTATTAACAAAAGGATTTGAGGGAGCTTAACTGAGGGGCTGGGGACGGGCTTAACAAGTCATGGGCAGGAACCACCATTGCCTTCCTCGTAAATCACAGTACCTGGTGTAATCGACCAGCGTGGAACCTGATCCATCAGCTGCCGTCACTTTTCTCCTCATCTTCCCCTTGGCTTTCTCTTGCTTCGGTTTGCTCACCACCGCCGGCTCAGGCTTCTCGGCTGAGGCGTCTTTCACCGGAGGGATGTTGTCAGTACTGGCAATCTTTTTGCCCGTTTCTCGGTTCAGCTTAATCTTCTTTGCAGGAACAACTGGTAAAACAGCTTTGTCCTTCTCAGGGGTCCTGTCTGTCTTCTCTGCTTCTGGGTCATTCTTCCCCTTTGGCAATGGCTTCGATTCTGCAACTTCTGGCTTGGAAGCTTTTAGCAATGTGGTTTCAGGCTCCTTCTCAACTTTGTCCTCCATTTTTCTCTTCCTCTTTTCAGGTTTGGCATCTACTGGTTTGGTTTTGTCGACAGGCTTCTTGGATTTTTCCTCCTTGCTGGACAGCTTCTCTTGCTTGGTTTCCTTCGGATGCTCCTTCTTGGCCTTCTCATCCTTGGTAGACTTATTCTCTGGGTGCTCTTTTGTACCTCGGGGGTGGACTTTACGGGGAGTGCTTGGAGGCTTCTCGTCCTTCTGGGAGGAAGGTTTGGAGCCATCAGCCTTTGGCAATTCTTCTTTCACCTTTTTGGCAGGAGGTTCAGCCCGTGGGGATCTTTCACGGTCAGCCTCCGCCTTCTCCTGAGGTGCTGCTTTAGTCGGTTTGACTTGCCCCTCCTTCTTGGTAGAGGCAGCCCCTTCGGAGCTTTTCTGCTTCGTCTTTTCCACTCGTCCCTTCGGCTTCTCTTTCCTCTCCTTGTCAGAGATGGGCTTAAAGGCAACTGAATCCGCTTCCATTGGCTCATCCCGGACAGGAGTGGCATCGTCCCTGCTCGGGGGCACAAAAAGGGAGTCAGGTCTGCCCTCTTCGCCAGAAGCAGGCTTCCGTGAGCCCTCCAACAAATCATTGCTAGGAAAACCGTCACCTTCTTCTCCCCTCCGTCTTTTCCGGTGTTTCTTGTGTCTGTTCCCTTTTGCATCCCCTGAAGGATTGTCCATTTCTTTCTCCTTCAGTTTGGTCATGTCTTTCATATTGTGGCCATCTCTTCCTGGCAGCTTTTCGGAGTAGCCACCGCCTAGATTTCGGTTCCGATGCCCAAGCCCTCCAGGATAATCATCTCTGCGACCCCGAATGTAAGGGGAATTCTCTCTTCTTGGTCCAGGAGGGCCAAATCGTTCTGGGGAGAAGTTCTCTCTGTTAAGCAAAGGTCTGGGTTGAGCTCCAGCTGGGAAGCCCTTAAAGTATTTTTCATACCATTCTCTGTAGGTCTCTCCCCAATCACGGTATCTCTCCTTCTCAAAGGGGTCTCTCATATCCACAGATCTCCCATAATATGCTTTCATGTCATAAACTGGGATTTCTCGGTAGCGACCAAAATACTCCCGTTCCCCTTCTCCCTGAGGAACGGGCCTCTTATTCGGGGACTGGCTTCTGTATGCTGGAGATCTTGACCGAGAATGATACCTTCTGTAGGGGGGTGACCTAGATCTTGATCGATGATATCCGTGTGATCTTGACCTGGAGCGGTAGTTACGGCTCTTGCCTCTGCCCCTCCGGCCGTAGGGGGGCGACCTCGAGTAGGAGCGTGAATGGGAGCGGCTGAAGGACCGAGAGTATGAGCGAGAGCGGGATGAGCCAGATCTTGACTTGGAGTAAGTGTAGGAACTTCTTGAGTAGGAAGATGCACTATATGGCGATTTGGACCTGGAACACAATGAAAATAAATGTTTAATTGTAGCTTCTGGATCTCTGTAAAAATTACCTTGCATCACAGAGACAAGAGAATTCTGCAGTATTTTTTTTTTAAAAGCACTGACGTTCGCTATATACAATTCAAAAACAGGTTAATAATACTTTGAGCCGACCCATAGGGTTTTCCCAGTTTTTAGAAAGGATTCTGAAATTTGCAGAAAGAGTTCACTAAATGTCTACTCCGCAGTTCCCTAGACTGTGGCTGGATATCAGCTAGATAATTAACAAATGTTTTGTCTACCAATCTCGCAAAGGGTCTAAAAGTTTGAGAGGACACCTGTGCGTGTGTACAAACTGGATTCCTAATCTCTATGCAGAACCGCTAAGAACATTCTAGAGCTGTGTTGCCTGCAAGGCTGGGCTCTCAAGCCATCTCGCTGCACGCCTGAAGGACAGACAACCGCTGCTTCAGTTGCTCAGAACGAGGCTAGAGAAATGGCCAAAAATGTCTTGAGAGGCCCCAGGGCAATTTGGGTGAACGCCATTCAACTGAACTGGACTTCTCAAGAAATAACACTGCTAGTTTGCTTTAAGAGGGGGGGAAAACAATATAATGTTTTAAATTTGGCATTGGTTATAACTTCTCAGGTTACTTTTAATAGAAAGCAGGCTAGAATTTGACTGCAAATAACACTTTCTGCCCTGGAGAAAATTAGCCATTACCAATGGTTGTTTTCCTGCTATAATTAATACAGAATGAAGGGGGATTAGTGGGTGAGGCCTCCAAGGGCCGTATTGGAAAGAGACCTGCTTGAGGGAGGGTGCAGGAATAGCCCTTGGGGATTTCTAGCAGGGGAGACAGCCCTATGTCTATGAAGGGGACAAGTGGGGCTGGGCTAGATGCAACTCCTGGGCAACTCTCTGAGGAGAGTCCAGGATGCTGGCAGAGAATGCAGCTGCCGCCGCCATGATTTAACCCTGGCCACAGGCGGCAGCAAGCAGAGGCCCAGCAGGAGGACATCCTTGTTCCTGGGACAAACTTCTTTTGCTCGCTTCCTGCCTCCTTTTCCAAGGCAGCTATTCCCTGAGAAATTGGCTAAGGAGCACGCGGAGGCCAGAGTGGTACTGGCCTGACCTTGCCTACCCAGCTGTCAGGGCGAGGAAGATGGGGTGGCAGGCAAATGGAGATGCCTGTTTTCACCACCATCATCAACTGCTCTTCATTACCAGCATAGATGACCGGCCTAAGCACCCTGCTCAGCGCAGGAATAGGAACAGCGCCATTTCTTGATCTGTCCAGTGGGGCGTGGAGCCCCATTTCCCCAGCCTGGGGCAGATAGCTGTTGATATTGTGTTGCGTTGGTGAGATGGGTGGTAAAAATGATATAAACTCAGGCTCAAGGATGGGCATGGTAGCTTCCTGAGCACCTCAGACTGGGCAGGGCAGAAATGCTCAGACCGTTTTCGCCTTTGCTGTCAGCAGGACATTTGAGGCACGCCACGGAGACTGAAAGCATTCGTTGCACTTATATGTTCAGGAGGGAATGGGGCTACAAGATCCAAAATGGCTGCCTTAAGCCCCTACAGGTCTCGCTGCTCCCTTCATTCAGGTACTTCTGACCTTGCCCACCAAAGTTAAAAAAGTTTGCCCCACCAAAAGCTAACCCTCCATAGCTCCCAGTCAGGAGAACAGCTGCCCACCCGTCTTCTGGATGCAAAGCAGGTGCTCCTCCCATGGCAGGTGAGGGGAGGGCACCTGGAAGCAGCAGCAGCAGTAGACAGAAGGAATCCCTGGAATCGGCTCTTGCCGAGAATAATTTCTCTGCCCACCGTGTGAGCGTTGTACAAGAAAATGTAACATTCGGGGATTGAGATGAGATGAGGAGGATATAATTGTGATTTTTAAAAATCAGGATGTTGATTAATATTATACATATTATATGGTTTATTATAAACTATTTCCATAGGTTACTTAGGTGTTCTTTTATATTTAAGTTAAGTGGCATAAAAGCAGCTGGACTAAATAAACAAATTTTGATAGACACGTTTAAAAAATTACCGGGAATAAGAACGCCTGCGTTCCTTCTGAATTTTTTTATATTCCATCAGTTCTTTAGCAAAATCATTTGTAAACTCATCAAGCTTTGACTTTTTCTTTTCCCTGTTAAAATAAGAAAAACATTGTGCTGCAATGCAATTCTGTACTGATAAAGCAGGCACTAAGAGTACTAACTCAAACAAGGACTGCATGCCACATATTATTAAAATGCGAATCATAGGTTTTTTTGAAAGACGTTTCATAGTATTTTATTAGAATTACAAGTTTCTGGGTTTTAGATCTGAAGGCTGGTAGTGAAAAACCAACATTTGAAATCTCACGTTATATGTCATGTTTGCTTGCAGCCCATGCATTTTGAGCACAGCTGCAGCCAAACCGTCTACTGAAACAGAAGAATGAAATATAACGGAACTTCATCCAGCGCCAAATACTTACTCCTCTTTAAGTCTCCGTTGCTCTCTGTAAAACTCCTCCCTAGATAAAGGAGGTGCTTGGGTCGTTGGGATGGTATTTGAGTGAGCCGTTGGTACTGGTGTTGGTACCCATGGTGTTGATATGTTTGCTGGAGCCGGGGGGTATCCCGGAGGGGGGACAGTGTACCCAGCTGGTGGAGGCTGACCAGGTGGAAATTGAGGAGGAAACTGTGGTGGAGGTACCCCCGGTGGAAGAGGAAGTGCGTGGGGAGGAGGAGGATACAGGGGAGGTGGAGGCACGGGCACAAAGACTGGTGTTGAGGCTGGCAGTGTTGGGGCCTGAGTCCTTTGTGTACGATCACTATGCGGGCGTCCTCGGTTTGAACTTCTAAAGAAACCCAAAAACATGTTGTCACTGAGTGTCACACTTGTCTTTTGTTCGCAAGAGAGGAGGAACGTGAAACGGAGAGAGCATTCTTCTGCAGTCACGGCCTATGCTGTCTTACAGCTCAACCACAGACTGACCTGTTCCGCCGTCCTCCCTCTGCAGCCCTCCCCACAACGCGGTCCTTGTCTCTTCTCATAAACACATTGGCTAAGATCTACTGCTTCTTACCCATTTCCCATAGCCATGGTTATATAGTTGCTGCACTCTGCATCTTAACTCCCTTTCCAGAACCACTTTGGAATTTTTCAAGGCTAGCTAAACTAGAATTAATAGTTAGAGGTTTGGGTTTTCTAGCTTTGCCTATGGCTGATAATATAGCATTTTGCCTCCAGAAATGCTAAATTCTAATATTGATATGACTGAGATACTTTTCTAATCTTATACCCAACTGTACATTATGAACAAATGTGTTACATTTCCTTGCTCATTTTAGTCCAGAGAAAGATTTAAAGCGTTGCTCATTACCATAACATTGGAACCCTTTTAGTAGCAACTGATGCTTTCTCTGCATATACAAACAGCTATTTAATATGATTATGTTCTACACTTGCTGTCTAAGAACATACACACACACACACACACAAATGCAGACACGCGTGCACACACACAGATATATATTTTGAAAGGATACTTACGGCTCCCAGCCTGACCTACTGGCGGCAGAGCGGACAGGATTTGTTCTCATTGGCTGACCTGTGTGGAAAAGAAGTTGCTTTCAATACGGATGGCAAATACTCCGCTCGCATATGACAAGAAAGATCAGAGCTGTGCAAGCTTACCCATGGTGGGTATTGAATGCCCATGAGAACTCAGCTGCCCAGACAAGGCTGGCTGTCCAAGCACAGGAACTTGATAGCCCTTTGGGAAGGAAACGGAAGAGGATTAATTGCTGCTGCTGCTGCTGCTGTAAAATACACCAGCCAGTTCCATTCGGAAACATAGCTTACCTTCTCTTCCAGCACACTATTAATTGATAAAGAGGAAGGAGGCTTTGTGTGATCGGAGCCCAACATAACAGCAGCAGCTGACCCAAGACCATCACTCTCCCTGGAGAGAAACAAACAATTTCCAGGTTATTTGGTGACGAAATTGGGAAGCAGGAACATTATCTTCATTATTAGAAACACTTAAGAGGAAAAATGGGAATTATATTTAATGAAAACATAAATAAATTACTAGGAAGGCATCTGACAACAGAGGTGAAGCTATAACAACTATATAATTATACATTTCTATGGAGTCACAAAGAGCTGGAAAAGTGACAGATAAAGTAAATATCATCATTAAGAGATTGAAATGTTTTCTATACCGAGGAAAAGGTTTGAAGATAAACAGATAGGAAAGTTCTACTGGAGGTGCTCTGTGCTATCATTAACTTATCATCTTCTAGTAGCTTTTAATTTAGTAGGTCATGGACAGGTCTTATAATATCACAGAGCACTAAGCCTCGTCCTGTCTTGAAATAGTGAGTTACTTTCCACCCATTAGGAAGAGTAGAAAGCAGCTATATTAGACATGTCACAAGATAAGCTCAACTATCATTTACTAAGTTAAATTTTTAAGATACATGAACCAATAAATTACCACAAGAGCTCCCTAACACAACATATGGATTAAAATGTGGTTGGCTAGTATAACTTGAAAAACCTAGAGACCGATCAAGTCAGTTTATAGTATCTTTTTCCATGTCATTTTTGGTCATTTTTAAAGCCACTTTTAAATCAGTCTTGATCTAGTAATATAAAGCTTGTTCCTCTTCTATAACATCTTCAAACAAAGTCTACCTATAGAGGCAGACACTCTTAAAATTAACTTCTGAGTTCATTGTTCAAAAAGATATTTCAATATGTCCAACGTTAAAATATTTTACTTCAATCTGTAATTGTAACTTGAGTTTGTGTGTTCTTTTCCTTTAATTATAATCTTTAGTTCCCTCTAGTATCCAACATTTTAAAGTCTTATAATTTTTTAATAGAATTCAAAACAAAAGCTTTTTCCTACAGGAAAGATTCTTTATACTCAATTCCCAAATGTTATTTAAAATTTATCTGGACCCTTAGTCCATTTGTACATTTCTAAAATTATATTAACCATCACCATTTGCCTGTTTCCCCCCTTATAAAATGCTTCTTGTGATGAGATCTATAAAGGCATTTTCAGATACAATTTTGGGTTTATATCTATTTCAAATTCTCAACCTGGCACTTCTAATATAATGATTTTTAAAATCTACATTATCCTTAATTTATCATGCCATAGAAAACCAAACCAAACCTCGGGTCTGACCCTTCTAATTCTAACATTATCTTATTTCTCAGGGTGTCCACTCTTTCATCCAAACCAAGCAACTGGTTGCAAAATACAATTTCCAGTCAGGCAGTCCCAAGCATCCTCATTCCTTTGTCTCTTGGAGGATTTTATATTTAATCCTTGGCTTTGCCACACAATACAAACCTAGAGGCAGCTTTCTGCCATTACTTAAATGGTGCATTAGTTATGAAAATAGGTATCGTTTGAAACAAAAACATCATTTTAAGAAACACATTCATTTTTATTACAGAAATTCTCCCCAACATCAAGTGCAATTTTTCCCATCTCCAACATGTCCTTCTTAATTTTAATTCCCTGTCTTAATTGTTGTGAAATAAGAGACAAAGTTTATAAATATGGTTTAATTTATGCAACTGACAAAATATACTCTCAAACCCAAAACTGTTTGACTAGTTCCTATGACTCAGAATTTTTAAACCTTACATATATGTGCGGATTACAATGTTTAAAATTCTAGCCAGCTTGCTGGCTTGGAATTCTAAATTGATAATCAAAATGTATTTGGAGGCGATCATAGATCAAATCAGTTTCAATGACCATTGAATGGTTAATGGTAACTAGTTTACCCAAATTTTAAGCATCTTCTGAATGTAGCCATAATCCAATAAAAGTATTTTACTTACACACAACACTGATTCAAGAATTAAGTGCAGCTTAAATTCACAGTGTGTGATACCAAGTCTTTGAAAGGTAGAACAGGATGCAAATATAGGAACTGAATCCAATTCCTGGAGGTTGCATAATTTAGTTTCCTCCAACAATCTTTGCAATTCAAAAACACAATAATTCATGGAAGCATTTGTGCAATACTATTCTAAGAAGAGTGAATGGGAACAGGTTAAAAGTTGAAGACAGGCTACTTTCTTGATCAAGGATTTAACAATCCTACCCAATTTGAAATCTCATTTCCAGAGGCAGAAATGTTAAAATAGTTTGTTTGCTCCGCGGGGATCATGAGACCAATGAAGATTCTCACACTGGAAGAAAGACCACAAAAGAAAGGCCTTCAAGGATGCAGGAGGACGTAGGGTATCAGACATGCTGGAGATAAACACAGGAAGGAATGCCACCTCTCCGCTCTAGTTGACTTACCGGAAACGTCCTTCGTGCTTATCAGCATTAATTGCCAGAGACATTGCTATAGGCACATCACTCATTGAGGTGGAGGCAGACTGGTTCATGGCCAACGTGCTTGTTGCAAGGGAAGCTTGGCCAGGAGTCAAAGATAAGGGGGGAGATGCAGTGGCATGAACCGAAGCAGAAGTGACTGGGAGGATAAGCGGATCCTGTTGCCTGGAGCCTGTTGGCCTCGGCACAGAAGGCACATTCCGCTGAACCGCTGGTCTTGGTGGGGGGGCCTGCTTGCGGAGCCTTTTAGTGTAGCCTGTTTCATTTTTGAAGTTATTTACAGCCTAAAGAGAGAAAAACAAGGAGTCAAAACTGTCTGAAATAACATCACGGCTTATCTTTCACCAGGGTCATTTGCTGGGTATCAGAGACAAGGGCTGCACCCACCTTGCCTATGTCACTTGGTTACTTATTAAATGAGTCTTCTGGGTTCACATGATACATTATACAGTCCAACCTGACTGTCCAACAACAGGCTAAGCAAAAGACTGTCCACCAAGATTAATCAGGAGTGATGTATGATCCAAATAAACTATATATTCACCTATCTACTCTAGTGTGATGTAAACAGAGTAACCAGCAGAATAGGTTTTCCACCTTTGTACAGAAGCTTAACATTTATTTGGTCTTCTTATAGGAGGAAGAGAAACAACTGGATAATTCTGTCAAATCACAGACTAATCAACCAGATTAATGATCATTTTCCCTCCAAATGCTGAACAGAATCTCTCTCACTCAGAATAGCGTAAAGCAATTAAAACAGCAGGGGAGGTGCCCTCAGAGAGATTAATATAGCTAGTTAGTTACCTGGCGTAAAAATTTGTTGGCAATTAAATTATCAGGAGAAACGTCTGTCTGATGACAAGTTGGACAGGTATGTTCCTCTGATTCTAGCAAGGATGTTCGGATACCTGTAAATGAAATGAAAATTCCATTTTAAATGCAAGAATATTATAACCAAAGCATTTTGAATTGTTCCTGGAAACCAATAGGAAGCCAGTGTGGAGGCTGAAGAAGAGATGTAACTCTGAACCATCAGATTTTACATGCCAGCACATGGGCTGCTGCGTTGTGCCAAAACAAGCTTCTGAACAGACTTTCAGGCAGCCCAAGTTAGAATAAATTTTCAAGACTCATACCAATTACCAGTATTATACTGGCAAGAAATTGCCCTCCCCTTGTGTTGCCTCTCCGTGTATTATGTATGAATGTGCACAACGAAGCCCCAGATGGGAGGGGGCTTAGAACGGAACATGTGTATTATTTTTGGTTATTGTATTTTGTTAATACAAAATAGAATGATATATCCAGCAATATTCTAAGCAATGGTCTAATCATTTCTCCTACAGGGGTTTTACTTGAATCTTTTTCTTTCTTTCTTTTTTCTTTTTTGTCAGCAGTCTCCACTAAGATTCAGCCATTTTTAAACTCCATCTTTCCTTTGCCACCCTGTCCCTCCAAACCAAATCTGCTCTATTTCCATCCGGTTTTTGTACAGATAGCCTACTGCCATCTTTAAATAACTCATTCCCCACATTCTGCTGGACTGGAAAGAATTAAGAAGTCGAATAATGCATAATCTGTATGGAAAACCATACATGAAGTTATCAGGGCTACAGAGGGCATCCCATCAGGTACACGGATGGGCTCTCTGTTGCTCAGTTCAAGAGCACCGCTCTGCACACGCACAGGTCCATCCAGGTGATACACTGAGAAACTCACATTCATCACAGTAGCTGTTTCCACAACAGGGAATCACCACAGCATCAGTCATTATATCCTTGCAGATCAGACACAACAGTTCATCTGGAATAGGGTCGTCTTCCTCCGAGGAAGAGGACGGCTCCTCTGGTAAGAAAGGGGGCTTCTCTTTCTTCCCAATGGCATAAGCCTCGCTGAAAGGAGAGGGAAGAAAAAACCCTTCCGTGAAATCTTTTGTCTCCTTTGTGGAAGTAAAAGTAGTATGAAGCATGTTATAAAGTTGAGGACATATCCTAACGTTTTTCTTCACACTCCTGTACCATCTGCATCAGGTATAGTATATGTGGTACCTTGCTCAACAGTAGTGACTGTGAGAGGGATCTTGGAGTCTTAGTGGACAACCATCTAAATATGAGCCAGCAGTGTGGCAGCTGCCAAAAAAGCCAACACAGTTCTAGGATGCATTCACAGAGGGATAGAATCAAGATCACGTGAAGTGTTAATACCACTTTATAATGCCTTGGTAAGGCCACACTTGGAATAC
>JANHGD010006497.1:18396-32461 GCA_027560375.1 Imantodes cenchoa
GGGAAATTACTTGCAAAACCCCTTCTGGTATCTATAAAAGTAAAAATGAAGGAATATGGCTAACATATCCAGAAAGGTGTAAATAAGATTGAACAAGTAACTTTCTGCCAAGTAGGATCTAATGCCACACAATATGCTTTGGGCACCCAACTTTCAGGATGATAGCCCCTTCAGGGTGCAAGCCATAGTTGTGATGTATAGCTAACAATCCTAGAAACTTGTTAAAATGGGTCATTTCACGCTAAATATTGATATAAGCAAGGTTGAAGGGATTGGTTATTAATTGCTCAGATATCCAATCACCTAACATTCAGATCTTCCATACACACTTTTTAATACATTCATCCACAAAAGCAAACAGCTAGTTTCAACGTTTTATTAAACAGTTGATTAAAATACATAACGTTTCTTAACAATGCAAATTAACAACTATGAAATTGTTCACATTTACAGAAAACTATTTTACAAATACTTAGCTAATTTGTTTGAACCCAAACAGGTTTACAGAACATATCCATTAGCACAGAACATTAGTAGGAATAGACCAAAATTCAAATATGGCATTTAATACACAGTAGGAATAAAACAAAACTGTTAAATGCATTCCCTCTATGTAAGAACTATCAGCACCAAAGAGGTTAAAGTAAGTAACAGTTTTGAACTGCTTTATATTATATAAAAATATTCTGCATTTGACAGAAATACTCTCTAAAGTCCTACCTAAAACTTAAAATTGTACAGCTCTTGGACATTTTTTTCACATCTCAGAAAAATAAACTTGACATAAGGTTACAAAACCAATGACAAATTTAAGGACAGCACTAATGGAAACCAGACTTGCTTGATATAAATTAAATATTCGCAAACGCATGTCAAAATTTCCAAACTAGAAAACGTATTTTATTTTTGAAAAAATACAACTCCAGCCTTTGTTCACAAAAAGACATATGAAATATAAGGCAATACTGCTTCTAACTCAAAATTTTAAAGAGCAGCCATTTATTTGGATATGTTATCACTAGTGCTTTCCCAGACAAAATTACACATTACTTAGCAGAAAGGCAAGCAGTTTCATTGCAAACAAAGTTGATACAACAGTTTAAGGTCACATTTGCCAGTATGCCACACATACACATTGGTATATTCCTATAGATACATTTACACAGTCTGTGTTCAAACAAATTAGTTGCATAGCTATTGCCCACTGTATATACTACAAGGGTACAACTGATGAAATTATTTGATGCAAATTATTGCTCTATCACTGGCTTTGAGTGCAGATTCCCCAAATAATCATATAAAGTGTCCATGTGATAGGGAAATACTTCTCTGCTGACTGTTGCACAGAGAAATCCTAGGAGTCCATAAATAGTATTAAAATTCTTCTTTAAAATTGTGCTATTTTTCCAATGCAAAATTAATGTAACATATCAAAAAAAAAGATAAAACGGCTTCAGAAGTGCTTCTTCTTTGTGTCTTGAAGATGAATAAAACTGCAACATTATGTTGAGGCTGATAAGGTACTCCCCTTCTATCTTCCCATACTGGGAACTACTCTTTACAGGATAGTAATTAATAAATACACACAATTCCAATGTTTAAACTTAATAGTTTTTTTTTCCATCTATGACAGAAATTAAAGGTATAAATATCACAGCAGAAAACATTCAAAATACCAAGCAAGCAACAATATATTCTGTTATATTTGACAAATATATATGTATATACCTTTGTAAGCTGGGCCAGAGAAATAGATGCAGAAGAGTCATCAATCTGTTCATAAAAAATTAAACACACATTCAAGTTCCACAGTCAAAATGTAGCCAACATATTTAGCCTCAGCTGTGGTATTAAGATTTAGCCTGAAACTACATTTTACAGAGAGGGGTTTCAAAAAAAAATTCTTTAGTTGAAATGTATCACTAGTTTCTATGGCCTGGCCAGTCAAATATATAATATTGAGTTCTGTAAAAAATAAGATGGATATCCAATTCACCTAATAACTTCATCATTGGCTTTGTTTTATAACCAATATAAACAAGTGTACATTTTTCAAAGTAAAAACATGCTACAATAAATATTAAAGTATGTTAAGGTTAAAAACCTTCAATTTTAATGTAAATGTATGCTGTGAGAGAAGTGAATGTAAAAATGTTCAAGCATGTTGTGGGAAAGAGCATATTTATAGACATTTTCATTTAGATGTATTAAAAATCTGAGTGATTCAAAGCTTTAAAAGATGATAGATGCTGTACTTAAAAGAAAAATCATCAGGATGCTGATAACAATGACAGATCCCTTAGATGTTTGTGACAAGTAGTAGTGAATAGAAGATGCTGAAATTAATGTGAAAATAAATATATATGCATTTAAATGAACAATTTAAAAATACATATATTCCATGTTCTTTTTATCAGTACATTTCTAAACTTAGTATTATGTAAGATAGGAGTTTACAAGGGCTTTTTTTCAATTCTAACAAACCAGGAAAATAGATTTTTTCCAGTCCTAACTTAAGCCTAATGCAATCTCTAATTAACATACAGAGTCAATCATAGAAATAAATCAGACAACCTGCAATTATATGATACATTTCACAATTCTAGTCATGAAATTACGCCACTGTTAAAAAAAATAATGTCCATGATGACGACTACCATGTTATGACCGACAAACAGGCATGCATGATCGAATGCCTACTACCACTGATGGAAAGCACCTCACGTGTACAGACAGGGCATAATTATGAGATTCTAGCTCCTCACTTAGAAAAAACACAGATCACTACTCTGAGTTAAGTATACCGAGGACAAATTGAAATTACAATTTAAAAACTCAATTCTAATTAATGCCTGCCCAAACTGATCAAACCTTTGCTTTTATTTACTAATTAAACTTGTATAGCTGCCCATCTCACAAAAAGCAACTCTGGGTACAGTACAACAATTTTATGTATGCAAATTAACAGCTGCTATTCAGATCTAGCACAAAAAGCCAATCCTAAAGATGGAACCACCACAGGGCAGTAGCAGCACATGCATCTACACCTGGCTCTACATAGGAGTCTCTTGAGAACCACCCAGGTATATCTTAAGGTGCTGCAAGCCACTCCTTCAGACATATCTCATCAATCCCATTTGGTTTTCTATTAAAATTATGGCCTCATTTATTCAGCATTGAACATACATTTTTCCTTATTATTTCATCATATGGAAGAGATCCACTGGTGACTGCATGGTTCAGGAAGAAATAATGTGACTGTGGACTACATGTTGAGTCTATAAGTTTGTCAGATAAATTCCAACTGCAGATTGTAATGTAATAAATGTAAGTTTTATGTTTCCTGTTCATTCTGAAGCATTTTCCTCAGCTATACAAATAGCCACAGAGGCTGATCTGAAGTACTGCTTTTTAAATAGCACTTAAAATCTTTTTTAAAATGGAGTTTGAAATAATATGTGAGATGCTAAAACACTTTTTATAAGACAGGAAATATGAAATAGATAAACTGGACACAAACAAATGGCTGGGCCACAAGAAACAAATGACTGAATACAGCAACAAATAATACTGTCTAGTCCTCTTTGAAACAGATTACAAACAAAATTGTCTCTTATGAAATAAATCAATATTGCATTTGGGCCATTAGAATAACAGAAATATGTGAATCTGTGTCTGCTAGTACTGGTAGCCCTCTACCTTCTTTAATGCTATTACCCTTTCAAGATTTTAGTTTCCATTGAGATGTCATTCATCTAAATTTGAGCCCGAGTTTTGTTACAGATGTGAGAATCTGTCATTGCACTCACAAATTAGTTATTCAAATTTTGTACCTAATGTCAGAGCATACTGCAAACACTAAGATCAGAGAAAGGATTTGCTGTCTTATCAATTATACTATAAGAAATTCCTAGACTCAATCACCATATTTCTAGCTGTCTGATGATTATGTATTTTTATTTTTCTCAGCATTAGTTCAACTATGTGAATGTCACAAATTTTAGTAAAATCATACAGGTATGCATGTAGTATCTGAAAGAAGTTGTATGTATAGTAGTCCTATCTATAATATCTAAAAACCTCTCAAGATTCAGTGACCCTTGTGGAAATGGTTAAATAAAAAGAATAGATTGGGGAAAGAAAACAAGAAAAAATCAAAGCACACTAGCAATCAAACACTGGTCAAGACCACGCACACAACTAAATGACTCAAAATGTTTCTTCAAAATTGCTAAGATTTTAGTTATTAAACTAGGTTCAATTTCACATGTGGCACAGAAGGTT
Organism: Imantodes cenchoa; assembly: GCA_027560375.1. Classification (NCBI taxonomy): domain Eukaryota; kingdom Metazoa; phylum Chordata; class Lepidosauria; order Squamata; family Dipsadidae; genus Imantodes; species Imantodes cenchoa. The sequence goes on from JANHGD010006497.1 coordinate 22,681, forward strand.
TTGAAATTTAAAGTTACATATATTGGAGATGTCAGACAAAAGGTACCCTACAGGAAGAAAATAGCAACAGGCATCACAAAAAAAGGAGAGAAAAAAAGGGGGGGAGAGGAATTCCTAGATGAGCAGCCACGATGGTGCTCTTTCATTCCCCTGCAAAAGCAGGCCATGAGACATGAGAGACACTGTTAGACTACATTTGTGAAGAGCAGAGAAAGACATGTGTATGCCAGATATTGTCTTCCTAGGAAATGAGGGAAATGCACCCACTGCAAAGGGATCTGGGGGGTCCTGGCAAAGACATGAGTTGTATACATAACACCACAATAGGTGGGAGCACATAGCTAATTCTTTTTTAAAAAAAGATTAAAGGTTTTTGAGCTATTAGTACTTGGATGGTAAATTCTAGTGCAGTAGGTTACAGCAAAGAAGTTTGAAAGAAAGCAAAACCTGTCTAATGTTTCCAAGAACTACGGGGGACCTTTTTGTATGTAGTGGCCAGGATTTGAAGTTCAATGAAAGGAGTCTTTACTGTTTAATGGACCAACATCAAGCAATAGTAGACAACAGCTAATTCTCCATTTATATCCTAACAACTCAAAATCTAACACCAGCATGCCCACTCTGAATCAACCTATTTCTAAACTCTGACTATATATGCTGATGACATGTAGGGACTGCAGTCTCCTATCTACACACACACACACACCCCACTCCCTCCCGAAGCCCATTAAGTGACAAACAACTTCACACAGACCTAACAAGACATACCCCCAGCCCTAACATTTCCTTTGACAGATTTCAACGAAACTACATCATTTTGTGTGTGAGCTGGGAAAGCTTTTACTTGATTCAATGAACATTCTTTTTGGTGCACCCTAGCTTCAAAGTACTGTAGGCCTGAAACAGCTGTACTGCAAAGCCTGACGTCTCTAACTTTGATCCTTCCTTTAGTGCAGATAACAGAAACATTTGTAAGCAATCAATCTCTGAATTGGTGGATTTTATAGTGCTGTTTGCAAGCTTGCTTAAAACCATATACTTTTAAACAGAGCTATGAAGATGTACAATAGACATGCCAGGTTACACACAATTCTAAATGAAAGTTGAACTTTATTTGTGAACATAACTTTTGATACAAGCTAGCAGAAAGGACTGGTTATAAAAATAGTAAAAGCAGCTTACACAAAAATCTGCTATATTATTTAGTTTTGGGCTAGTTGTAAACAAAAATGATTTTCAAACATGCAATATGTAATTAATAATCAAATGAGAACTATGTTTTATATACCACAAGAATGCTAAATGTTTTTAAATAAGTATAATTTCATAAATATTCTAATTGGTCACCAAGACTGCTCTTTTCTAACATTAGAAAACTATCTAGCAATGCATCATTAATAAACCCTAAGTAAAACAACTTTATAGTATGTTAAGCAAACTTAAAAATGGAACAGAAATCACATGTGTGTTTAATGAATTGAAATAGGAAAAAAATCCCACTGATCAATAATGGTAACTAAACAAGAGCTTACCAAAGGAAGCAACTGAATAGGTTATTATATGACAAAATAAAATTTAAGGACTTGTGGTGACCGAAGGAGCAAATAAGGGCATCTTTTCTTAATTGAATAGGCCTTTGGAGAGTCTGACAGGCGTTGTCGCTGTGCTAAAATGTCTCTTTTGTGTGAGGACTACTAAGATTAACTTTAATTATGTCGTGCTCAGGGATAATTAGTAGGAAATACAGATCTTAGGATAGCAGTTCACATTCTAGGTTGTCTGCTGGAGCAAAACATGTGAACAGTGTGTTTTTCAGTATAAATCTAATTGCAGAAATAGACCGTTCAATAAATGATTGAAGAAGAAAAAGGTAAGTTTAATATATTGCAGTTTTTGAAAATATCTTCAAAAACCATTAATGGAAATATTAAGAACAAAAGTTGATACAATGTGATAGTGGCAAAAAAAGATACACTCCAAATATTTTTATTTCGAGGAAACAAAAAGCACACAACAACCTATACAAACAAACAGCTACCAACTAGAGACACACAAAATGTAGAACAAAATAATTATGTTCAGTGCAAACCTTCACTTACATGATCCATAAGTGATCATACATGATCTGTACAACGCAAAGTCATACAGGAAATAATCTAGCATTCCAATATGCAATTCAGAATGTCACATTGCACCAGTATTTATGATCACATTAAAATGATCTGCATTGCTCAGTTTACTATATTGAATCAAATTACAATGTAAGTTACAGTATCAATGGTTCTCTGTGGGAAATAAATATTTATAAAAATACTTTATTGCTACAATACTGTAAATTAAGCAGATTGTGTAGAAGAAAAAAGCGTGAGATTGTGTTTTTACATACTGCTTTTGAAGGTCCACTCACTGGATCAGTTCGACTTCTAAAAAAGGGAAAACATACTGTCAGAAACAACAAACATACTGTCATGAGAGAGAAATTCACCACCAGAAACCAAAAGTGCATATTAAAACTGTACATAAAGAAACATTCCTCCCAAACCTACTTCACAAAGGCTGTGATCCTAAAGGAACATTAAGTTTCTAGAAATGCCTGTTTTCTAAGCCTGGCATGCAAAGTTTATGGAAAAAGCCAAATCCCCACACCAAGAGCAAGTCACTCAATTTGACTAGACAGACCGAAAAGTGATAGGATGTGTGGTCTCAAAGTGGGGGTCAAAAAACATCACCTGAGAGGAGTGTCTACGCTTCTGTGAAACTTATGAATTCTGTGATAAAGAAAAAAGGTCTGATTTTAAAAAAGGCTTTAAATAGGTCCCTGAATATTTTACATTTAGGAAGTTATATTCTTTACAATATTGATGCATTACTCAATTCCATAATCTAACTTGGAACATGTGTGATATTTTCAAATAAAAAGAACTCGACTGAAAGAAAGGATAATTAGATAATGAGTTTTAAAATAAATGACTACCTTTTTGTAGTCCAGATGATGTTCAGTATATACTTTCAATGCCATCAACATGTATTTACATATACATTTTATATACATACAATATTTTCCACCTAAGCGAATTACCTTGATGATTCTTACATCAAAATAAAAGGTTTATAAATATAACTGCCTCACTCACATGGAGGTTTTTGTTGCCCCTATGACTTGTCTCTTTAAAGATGTACTGTAAAAAATAGTCTTAGACAACATAGTACTTTAGTTCAAATATGGTGGGACATCACTGCTGCTTGCCATGTTAATGATTTGTATGGGCTCACAACTCCTTTTTTTCATTGTCATGTTTAGGCCTTCTTCCTGATTTTATATGAAGCTTAGATCCTAATGACATCTAAATTCAGAAAGCTGTATTTCAAGCCTAAATTATTGAGAACAAGGGAATATTCAAAATGATGCTCTGATTTCTATTTTAAATCTGGATGGCTAAAATGAAGAATTTAAAAATGGAAGCGAAAGCTACTTTCTCCCTGTTGCCATACAAGATAAGGTGAGGTAAGGGAGATCTCTAAAAAGAACCACAGTTCCAATCATGTAAGCAAAAACTAGTATTTAGCAATAGCAATAGCACTTAGACTTATATACCGCTTCATAGCCCTCTCTAAGCAGTTTACAGAATCAGTATATTGCCCCCAACAATCTGGGTCCTCATTTTACCCACCTCGGAAGAATGGAAGGCTGAGTCAACCTTGAGCCGGTAAGATCTAAACTGCTGAACTAGCAGTCAGTTGAAGTAGCCTGCATTACTGCACTCTAACCACTGTGCCACCTCGGCTCCATATTTCCCTTTATGTTCTGAACTAGGCAAAATACACACAGGTAGTCCTTGCTTAGCAACTGTTTGAAGTTATAACAGATCTCCGCAGTTACTTATAACCCTGTTTTGGAGTTCCAGTGACCACACAACTCACATCTATAGGCATTTGCAGTGTTCCGTGGTCATGCAACCATCATTTTTGTTGGGGTTTTCTTGGGGGGCTGATTCCACTATTTTTCCAACAAAAAGGCCCATTGAAGAAAACTGATTTGTTTAATGACTGCTGCAAAAAAATGGGACTGTAAAATCAAGCATGGTCGTGTAGTGACCGGTTTAGCCACTGCCGTGACTTACATAATTCAGTTGTAAATCAAGGACTACCTGCCTGTCCCCAGGATTCAAAGCTTTTCAGCTGATACTTTTTCTACTTACTGTAATAATAGCAACATAAAGTAACTTTTAACAAATGTAACCCTCCATCCAAATTTCCGATTCTTCATTTTTATTTTAAATTTTATTTTAGTGCTTGAGGTTCAAGGTATATTATAGAACTTGCAGCTTACCAAATTCAAATATTTTTAGAACTAGAAGCTGCACTCTAACAGTACAAAGCAAAACAGGTAAGTTTTCACACACAAGCCTGGTTTTACTTGGGCAGCAAAAGGTTATAAGTAACAATGTTCTAGGATGTATTTAAAGCCCCAGCCCATGATTATGCCTTCAAAGCTAATGGCAGCACAACAAATATGAATCCTTTATATTCTTTCTTAAAGGAATTATTTGTCAAATACTGTGATATTGCTACATCTAAGTAACTAGATACTGAATTACCAGAACTCACATCACTCTTTACTTAGATGTGCTATTGACATATTATACCACTGGTTGTTATTATGAGCAACTTACTACTACACTATATATGTAAGATCCTAGAGTAGGATTCTTTTAAAATACAGGTAAGGTGCAAAGAATAATCCTCCCAGGCAAAATTCACCTGTATGCTGAGCTCCACTGCTCTTGCCAATACAACTTCATTTCAACAGTTTAACTGAAAGAATTTTAAGCCCCCAAACGTTCTGAGCTTCTCCTATTCTACCTAATCAGTCCCAAGGAATTTTCCTAAAGCAGTGATGATGAACCTATGGCACGCGTGCCACAGGTGGCACGTGGAGCCATATCTGCCGGCACACGAGCTGTTGCCCTAGCTCAGCTCCAGTGCACATGTGAGCACCAGCCAGGTGATTTTCAGCTCACACTGAAGCTCTGGGAGGGTGTTTTCAGCTTGCAGAGGGCCTCCAGGGAATGGGAGAGGGCATTTTCACCCTCCCCAGGCTCCAGGGAAGCCTCTGGAGCCTGGGAAGGGCGAAAACTGGGCCTACTGGGCCCACCAGAAGTTGGGAAACGGGCTGTTTCCGGCCTCCAGAGGGCCTCTGGGGGGGCAGGGGAGGCCATTTTCACCCTCCCCAGGCATTGAATTATGGGTGTGGGCACTAGTGCATGCATGATAACACACACGCTTTTGGCACTCGAGGGAAAAACGGTTCGCCATCACTGTCCTAAAGTCTACCTTTCTATATTTAAACATAGCAATATTTGCTCATAGTGAACATTCATCATGTGTCTACAGTCACTAATTCCATAGTGTGTAAAATAGGCAACAATTTTAAATTAGCAGATAGATATATGTTAAATATTAGACAAAATTGTTTTTCTAGTTTGAACTATAGTCACTAAGACAGTCAAAATATAAAGCAATTCTATCTAGATGATAAGATATAGTGATTACAGGTTAAGGTAACAGAAATCGATATGTTTTCTGACAGTCACCAAGTTACAATAATAGTTCAAATCCTAAGTTCTATTTCAATGATATCCACCAGGCAGGGGTCAGCAAAATGTGCTTTTTCAAAAGTTTTGAGAATGGAATTCCACAAAACTATTCATGATTTTAAAAAGCATTTTGAGACAGAAATACCCATTTAAGAGAAAGTATACATGTTTTCTAATTATGAAGAGAACTTGTTTAAGAAATATCAAATAAGAACCCAAGCTTATTTCTTAAAAATCTTTTTAACACTTACATGACATATGTTTTGCTTGTACATTTTACTCCTCCAATAGGAATTCTTCTGACAATAACGGATGAGTTCTTGGGAATCAGGGCATTATCATCAGTATATTCTAGGAGAAAAACATAAGTACACTTGGCAGGAGTTCCTATTTGAAATGCAGAATTTCTCCCAGTAAGGCATCAAATCGCAGGAATTCTTGGCATAATCAAGCAGGGTAATTAACACCCTCTATTATGAAAACTAATTGAATTAAAAAGTTGCACTGCTGTCACAATGCACAGTCAAGTGGCTTTAACCTAAAAGTTTCTATAGATGTTTTGGTAATTTTGTGCCCAGGAAAGTGACAGTGCATCGCAGTAATCTCGGGAGTGATGGACAACAAGCAAAAGGCATACAGTTCCCAAATCGCAGAATGCAAAGAAATAAAATAGAGAAATGTAACAATTATTTTAATATGGAAGCATTAACACCAGTCCTGCAGATACACCTACCCCAAACAAAGACTTCATCCATCACAGCCCTCAATGTGTGTGTGTGGGGGGGGGGGGAGGGGGGGGGAGAAATGTACAGTATTTCTAATCACCAAATATCTGCTCACACTAGAACTAAAATAACTTCATCAACCTTCCACATTTAACTATTCCATCTCTTTTAATTATACCTTTACATATACACCAGTTGTATTTCTGCTATGATCTACTTCAACCAAACTAATGAGGTAGAAAGATTGAAACCTTTAAAAAAGCATATCTAATTACAACGTAAGATGAATTAAAAGCAACATTTAAAATTAAGATGGATATTTAAAATCCTTACAGAATTCTGGAAAAACATTATAACAGAAATCAAAGATTTCCTCATGTTTTAATTGTATTTCATATTTGCTGAGCAGATTAGCCTTGCAAAATGCATCATTTAGTCAAAGCTTACCTCTCTTGAAAGGGGCAAAGTTAATACCTAGCTTTAAAACTTAAATATATTTCCAAATTCTGATTATATACATTACAATTATTTTGAATAATGCTTTTATTAGAAAACTTTTTAAAATCTTAAGTGATTTAAATAATTATTCACTTATTCAAATTAATCTTTATCATCAATGATATGTTCAGGATAGGTACTTAATATTAATCTCTTTATACTTGAAGACAAGACCTGGCACAATCAGTCTGATTTATTAAAATTAAGACACTTTAAAAGAGGAAACTGAAAAAGGAAGTTCTGTTCCTTAACAACTATTTACGTCTGACTACGAATCCATTAATTTACACTTAATAATTACAGCTGAAGAGTAAGTATCTCTTCTTGCAATCACACCTACTTTACATCTATATATCTGTGACAATATTTGCATATCTTTATTTTTTTTAAAATACCAATACAAATATTTCCTTTTTTAGAATTCTAGTCTTAGAATCAGAAGTAAGAATTAAAGATACAGCATAAGAATAACAGAAACTGTTTAGTGGACAGAGTTTTCTTTCCTTTCCCTTTTAAATGTTTATTCCTACTTCTTCTGTATGAACTAGTTTGTATAGATAATGGGAACTGAAAAGCATACACTGAATTTGGTACAGCCTAAATAGTGAAATCTAATAAATTATTTAATTGGTCCTATCCCAAAGTCTCCTTCAATTCACATTTCTGGCAGCTGTACTTTAGCTTACAAACTGAGTTTGCCTAACTAACCTAGTTACATTCAGATTTAATATTAACCCGTTTACGTTTCAAGATAGAGAAAATTAAAACGTTATTCACCGAAATTCTTATTTAAGATCCAGCTCACTGTTAATCTTCGTGTCAACCAAAAAAAACATCTCGACCACATTTGTAAAAAAAAGTCCCTGATATGATATATAACACCTGATAGTGGCATTTTGGGTCTGTCTTCAGCCTATTCGTGACATCATCCTGAATCCTTGATACATTTAAAACACTCAAGGAAGTTACTAAGCTGAGCTATTCCTGGCAAACTTCAGGGCCAGAAGTGGAGCTTCCTGACTTTTTATTTTATTTATTTGTTCAAATTTATATGCTGCCCAACTCCCGAGGGACTCTGGGCAGCTACAACCAAAAGCAAGCACAGATGAACAAATCAGTAAAAAAGTCAGAATAAAAATATTAGAAATACATATAAAAATTAAAAATAATTCTATCACTCATAACGTACAGGGGGTGACCACTTTAAATCCTTCTGAGCGGTCCCTATCCCCCAAGCCTGTCGGAAGAGCCAGGTCTTAAGGGCTTTGCGGAAGGCCAACAAGGTGGGGGTGGTCCGGATCTCCGGAGGGAGTTGGTTCCAGAGCACGGGGGCCATCACAGAGAAGGCTCTCCCTCGTGCTCTTGCCAACCGACATTGTCTGGCGGACAGGACCCGAAGGAGACCACTCTGTGGGATCTAACCGGCCGTAGAGGGGCATGTCAGGTTTATCATTCTTTTTCCTACGGATTTCAGGTTACTTTAGGGCAGTGTTTCTCAACCTTGGCAGTTTGAAGATGTGTGGACTTCAACTCCCAGAATTCTGAGAGTTAAAGTCCACACATCTTCAACTGTCAACTGATTCATGGGGGGGGGGGGGGGAGACCACCACCATTCCCGATAATGTCGGTTGCCCAGCCAAGTCCCGGGTTCGAGACGAGCGGCCATGGAAGTAGCCATCCAGGCAGCCGGTCAATTCCCATCCCGTCGGGCCGAAGCCTTCCCTCGGGGAGAAGCGGATCGAGGTTCGAGCGCTCCCCCTCCCCCCAAGGCCGACCAACGGCCTTCTCCTCGCGCCCCGTCCCCCCCCCCTCCCCGCCGGGGCCTCCTCGGCCGAAGTGGCGGCGGCTCAACGGTCGCGGACAAAGGTTCCGTCAGCTGCCGGTCGGAGGCGACCGCCACGTGCCCGCCCGCTCGCTCGCCCGCCCGCCTACCTTCTTTGGTCTGGGCGTTGGTGATCTGTAGGTCGCAGTCGGCCGCCTTGAGCTTCTCGCGGCCCATGATCTGGCGCTTGAGGTCGCAGAGCGAGATGTGCAGCCCGTCGAAGGTGACCGTGTCATAGTTGAGCTTCGACGAGAACTTGTAGTGAACACAGGACATGGCTAGCCGGCGGGCGGGCGGGCAGGCCTCCCCTCCTGGGCTCCCTCAGAGGCCGCCTCGCCCGCCGCGGATCCTGTCAGGCGCGGCGCTGGGCCGGTTAGGCCGCCAACATGGCCGCAAAAGCGGCGGCGGCGGCTCCCTCCTCCTTCTCCTCCTTCCTCAGAGTCGCTCTCTTCTCGGCGGCAGAAACGACTCGTCTCGCTTCCTCCTCCTCCTTCTCCTCAGTCGTCGACGTCCGTCCTCCTTCTCCTCCTCGTCGTCGAATCGCGGCCTCAAACGGCTCCTCGCAACGGCGTCGTCGTCGGCAGCAACGGCTCTGAGGGTCCGCTAACGCTCCGCCTTCGCTCCGGGGTCTCCCACCGGTCGCCGCAGGGCTGCGGAGGGGGTGGGTGGGTGGAAGGAAGAGCCGCGCGCGCGAGGAACAACCGCCTCTCCCCGGCCTCGCCAGGCGCGCTTGTAAAGGGCGAGCCAGGCGGCCCGAGTGCGCAGGCGTCACAGCGCGCTCCTGCGGCCCCACGTGACCCAGCGCATTATGACAAAGGGAGTAAAGCCGCTCTTCCGCTTTCTGGCCGCCTCGCCCGCCCCGAGAGGGGAGGCACGTGACCGGCCGCTGGCCCTGCCCATTTAAAGGGGCCGCGGCTTCAGGCCACGCGAGGCTCGATGGAACGGTTCTCGGTGTTGCCGCTGCGAGGCTTTGGGCTGCCGGTCTCCGGCGAGGGGCTTTTGCTCTGCTGCGCGGGGGGGAGGGCCAGCGGGGCTCGGGAGGCCATCTAGACCAGGGGTCTCCAACCTTGGCAACTTTAAGCCAGGCGGACTTCAACACCCAGAATTCCCCAGCCAGCAAAGCAAAGCTGGCTGGGGAA
>JANHGD010006498.1:48275-58343 GCA_027560375.1 Imantodes cenchoa
TGTGCTAATCGTACAGGTATCTGATGTGATTTTACCTAGCTTCACCTGCTGCTTCCTGTCTGTTAGGAAGCTTATGAAGAAGAATATTAATAAATGCAAATTTTAAAGTATTTTGTTAAATGTGTTAATTACTTTGGCGGTGTATCATTTTGTGTAGTGTAGGAACTACCTTAGTAGAATTTGGACTTTAAATATTATTGTATGTTTTTCTAAGTGGAAATACAATGAGTATAAATCATGGATATTATGAACTATTGAGTTTTTGTGGATGCAATAATTCCTGATGTCACAGCCTCCTTGTTACTAATAGAATTGCCATATGGGATTTCCGTTTTTCAGCTTCTGAAGGCCAGTAATTCTCTTTTGACCGGGGTGGGGGTGGGGAATAGCATCATATTTACATGAATTAGGACTCTCATTGATGATTACAGTAAACAAAACAAAGCAAGGACCAAACTGTGTGCAGACTATGGCTTATTTTAAAATATTCATTGAATCTTGTTTAAATGCAACTCCACAAAGAATGGCTTCATTCCCTGCTGCTCAAACTATTACAGATAATCTCTTCAATATATATCCACTTAACTCTCATCTGGGAGATGAGTTTTGTTTAATTTCTAACCATTCACAATGATTGGCCATTATAAGCAAACATACTAAATGAACTGTAATTCTTTTAATAAAATACAACACTCCAAAGAAAGAAAAATATAAAACAGATAAGAAGGAGCTCAAAGTAAGTTAAGTTATTTCCAATGGAAAAAGATGTAATGATAAGATACTGGTTTTGAAATTCCAAAAAAGACATAGCATTTAGATAAGATGTGCTCCCCCTCACCGCTTTTAGGCAGAGTGTATCACTCTTTCTTGGTAAGAGATGATCAAATGTTTTATTTTTCACATTAAAAAGTACTTAAGAAATATTGGTAAAAATCTCTACTTAAAACATTGTATCCAGAGCATCATCTCACCAAAAGATGTTCCTATCATAAAAGCAGGACAAATCACTTGCTCTCTATGGTAATGGCTTGCTTATAGATTACTCATTGGGAGAGAACATATCTAGAAAGAGACTGAACAGCTAAATATCAGATAGATGGAGAAAATCCTATCTTTTATTACAATGAATTTATCTGACTGGCAGATTTGGTTTTTATAAAAGATTTCTTATATTACATCTTAATCTACATAATGATTTAAACAGTTGTTGGGTATGTGTGAGAAAGATAAAGCAACACAGAAATATTTTTTCCAGAAAAAAAAGTGAGCTTTAATTTGCTCATTGTTTGCCTATCATTTGTAATGCCTATATTTACTACACTGAAGATGTATTCTACAACAGCACCTGAACTAAAGAAATGTAAGCTTCTGTGTAAAATAAATGTAGAATAAAGAATAAAGATTCACTCATTTCAGGATTGGAATGAAGTACAGTTAACCTAAACCTATATATTGCAAGCTATTTAATAGGGAATTTTGCATAATCTGTGCCTTTAAATCAGAGATACAATTATGTCTGGGTGGATGCAAAATAATAAACCTACATTTTCATACATTCCAAAACAGAAATCAGTGCTTTGAATGTCGCTAAGGTAGTGTACCACTAACTAGTTTAGTAACATTAAAAGCAGTATAAATGGTCATTAAATGAAATGTTCAGAAGCTACATAGAAATGATTGAAAGGATTCAAAATTATTGAGTGTGTGTGGGAGGAAGTGAATCATTAATTCTCTGAGGAAAAATATTTCCGTGTTTTTCATTTTCTTTAAAAAAAATACATTTGTATAGTATCCTTTTATGTTTTGTTGTTTTTAAGACTGGACTACAGTGGACCTTCAAGGGAGTTTTTTTTCCTGGTATCAAGAGAACTCTTCAACCCTTACTATGGTTTATTTGAATATTCAGCCAACGACACATACACTGTACAAATTAGTCCAATGTCTGCTTTTGTCGACAATCACCATGAATGGTAAGAATGCTGGATCACAGAAATACTGTTATTTTTATAGAGCATAGGTTGAGCTCTACTTGCTCACTTACTATGAAAGATCCAAGTAAGGTAAATCAGATATATCTCTCTTTTCAAATAATAGATCGCAAGGTGTTGGAATAGAATCCTTGAATCTTTCATGGTATACCCAATTATTTTCCAACCTAAGCAGCTAACACTGGAGCTAGGCGTGAGTGAACTCTTTCAGAGCTCTGTTGCCTCCTAAGTATCAAAAGTTCAGCTTGTCAAGGCATAAAATCAATTACTCTTCTGGGGTTTTTTTTTGTTTTGGAGTCTGCTTTTTAAAAAAAAATCTGTCTTAATTCAGTAAGATGTGCAATAATCTTTTCCCCACTTCTCTCATGTTAAGTCTTCCCACATAGTAAAACTACTTTGTGGCTCTGTGTTTTGTACCATCTCTTAGGGTATCCATGTTTCTATAACAATTACCTAGTCTGTCAATTCTTGGAAGATAAAATGCAAAATAAAGTTAAACTTTAAAGGCAGAATCAAGTCAGCCAGAAAGAGATTGCAAACAGTGTTTACCGCATCTCATTAGTCTGAGTTCTTTATGTGAATACAAAAAAAAAAAAAAGTGAATGAAAGGGGGCACAAAACAGTGGCCCAATTTCTTATATGACAAAACATTGCTGTTCTCAAGGACTGCACAACATAATATATGTCAAGAAAATTTATCATTGATGTATTTTTCACTATATACTTCATGTCTGTAGGTTGTTGTCTTTATGGAACTATTGGAGGGAATGAAGTTTTTGATTGGTTTTCATCAGTTCACAAACACACTCAGCTCTAGCTCTCCGAATCAGGAGGGATGATGAATCTCTTGTCTGGATGCTGTAATGAGCTGGATGAGAGCCAGTGAACAGTAGCTGAATCCTAATAATATGGAAGGTCTGTGATTAGGACAATTTCCTTGTCTGGGAATTAGGCAGGTTGCCTGTTCTGAAGAATAGTCTTGCATACCCTCTGAAGGAACATCTGGTTAATTTGGGTATGTTCTTCCTGTCGTATTATGAATGGAACACAGGTGGCCTCTATAACAAGGATTTCCATATTATTATTATTTTTAGCTTTGCCTGGTTCTCCAGTAAGACTCTTCTTTAGAGTCTTACTGGACACTACTGGACTTACTTTTCATTATTGCAACATATTTTACATGGGACTGTCCTTGAGATTAATTCCCAAGTTGTTTCTAGGGCAAAATGCTGCTGGTAGGTTGTTGATGTGGGCAGCTTACCTACAAATAGATTATACATCAGTTTTCTTCAATCTAGTGTTCTCCAGATAAGTTAGGATTGCAGCTGCCTTGCAGTCTAAGAATTCTGGGAGTTACAGTTCAAACACCATAGGTTGTTCATGTTCTGAAGGAATTGCATTGATTCCCAGTTTGTTACTGTGTCGATTTTATGTTGCCTATAATTTTTACTGACTGACAGAAATTAAGGAAACAAGAAAAACATTTACTAGAAAAAATATAGTATTTGCCTTCCACATAAAATGATAACCATAAGCATCTTCATCATATTTAAATCTCAAAGGTAAAATATTTTTGATAATTTTATTTAATGATAAATCCTATATGAATTAAAGGCAATATCTTTTTAAAATGATGATCTTGTGAAAATGTAATGCAAAGGTTACATTTTGTACATGGATAACAGCGTCGAAGCTACGTACTGAACTACGGTAGGATATATAACAAATTTAAATAGATAAATAATAAATCTAAACTGTACTCTAATTTCTTTGTAGGTTCAGATTTAGTGGTCGAATCCTTGGTCTTGCTCTGATTCATCAATATTTGTTAGATGCCTTCTTTACCCGACCATTTTATAAAGCGCTTCTCAGAATGTGAGTAGAGAAATTTGACAGGGTTATATTCTTATATGGAAAGAAATGCATTTTTATTTACAGAAGACACATCTGGATGCAAATCATATCTGTAATAAACTGCTTTTTGTCTATTAAATAATATATTTTTTAAAAAATCACAGACTGCATTTATACTTAATGTACTGATCAAGAAAACTATTTTGGAGACAGAAATAAATATCTTTCTATTTTCATATTTTTGATAAATTTGTCCTTTTTGCTTCAGGAATCATTAGGGGATGAACTGAATTCAAAGATACATGTTGTTCTGATGTAGTATGAATATTGAGCAGATAGTTTGCAAGGTATCCACATTTAGCATCGTGTAGCTCTGTAATTCTGGGATATTCCAGTTGCTGATTAATTATAGATTTGAAAGGTATTTCCCTTTAATTAGTGCTGAAAGGTGAAAAAAATTGAAATAACACTTTCCTAGTAAAATGGAAATGAAGTTTTTTTTGTTAAGTTTAGGATTTTTATTTAGGATTTTAAGATGTGCCAATGAATGAATGAATGAACAAGTGAACGTGTATGCATATGTATGAAAGAAGACTTATCATAAAAACCTCCAGCAGTAATAATTGTACATATTTCCTTCTTTGTTCTCTTTATTATTGAATAAATAACCTACTCTGCTCTAGTCCTGCTATGCTGCCTCTAAGGTGGTGTGATGTTGTTCCTAAGAGGGTTGAATAAACAATGCTGGGAGTATGCAAAGAGTATGCAGTCCCAGCATAGTCATTCAAGGTATGAATCATCTCAACTGTCTAGCCAAAGCAAAAAGGCTCCAATATTAGGCAGCAGTAACATAGGAAGATGTTGGAGGCAGAAGAACTTTTTAATGGTAAAGGCAAAGGTTTCATTTCATATTACACAGAAAAAAGCAGTGGTAAACAACTCCTATAATTTACCAAAAAACCCCACCATGGGTAGACCATCTTGAAGAAATCCATATGTGGTTATTAAGAGTTGAAACAGACTTGGTAGCACATAATCATCTACTCTTCATTTGTACACATCAACATAATCTGGGTCATTTTTAATCCTCTAATTACTTTTTGTTTATTATAGATTGTGTGACCTAAGTGATCTGGAATATCTTGATGAAGAATTTCACCAAAGTCTACAATGGATGAAAGACAATGATATACATGATATCCTGGATCTCACATTCACTGTAAATGAAGAAGTCTTTGGACAGGTGTGGGCAATTTTTTTCTTTCTTTCAACGGCTGTCGTATGGTACTTATTTTTACAATGCTTCTAATTCTCTTCCTGGATCATATTGCTTCAAGATAATGTTCCAATAGAAGAGAATATATGTAGTTTAGGGTTGAACTATATTGTTCCTGGTGTTCTCCAAGCTTTGCTGTTTGCTTGCAAACATCTGCAAGGATGCAACTAAGCTCAGAGAACACCAAAACCTCCAGATAAGGTGTCTTTTACATATTGCTTTGGTACATTGCTTATTTTGCCTAAAAGCTACTATTTAAAACTGTAGTATAAATGTAGTCTTCAATTTATGACCATAATTGGTATCTAAACAAAACCCAAATTTAAGTGTGTCCTACGGTATGTATGGAATCAAACTGTAATTGGGATAAATAATCCTGAATTGCTTCTGATAGGGCCAATTCAGTGTAGATCCAAAAGTCCTCCAGGACAAGGAGCCTTCAGTGCTGTAATCGAGGTCGTTCTGAAATAGAGACAATTTGGAGTATGGGAGTGGGGTGGGTGGTGGGTGGAAGCTGTTTCCTACAGATAGCAATGCTGGCAAGCATTCAGTATCCAGACGTTATACTATGTTTTCAATCTCCTGGGATAAGAATTCTTCATTATACATGAATTCTTGTTCTAATTAGAACAAGGAAGTGCTGCTAAAATCCCTTTTCTAGAATGCCTTCTTTGTATTTCCCCTTTTGATGCTTTCTAGTTTTGTACTTGATGCCATTAACTCCAAAGATAAAAATTTCAGCTCTTTCTATTTTGACTAAATTTGACCACTTCAGAAGGACTTTTATCAGTCATTTGGGGAATTAGTACCACTTTGATACATTAAAATTTATCTTTGCAATAGATCCTGCTTTATAATATATTGGTGGTAATTTGCTTTTAAGATTACTGAAAGGGAATTAAAACCTGGAGGTGCCAACATCCCTGTCACAGAAAAGAACAAGAAGGAATATATAGAAAGAATGGTGAAATGGAGGATTGAGAGAGGTGTGGTGCAGCAGACAGAAAGTTTAGTACGTGGTTTTTATGAGGTAAAAAATAAATCTGTTTTCATATATTGCATGCAGTAAGTGCCTAGAGCATTTGGCATGTATTAGGATTATCTATGATTCATAATTATTTCCTATCCTGCAACTGTTTAAATCATGTTGGGAACCCACTGTATTGTCTCTGAAGTTGTTCCACTCAGGATTTATCATTAATGTCACCAAAGTCACTAGACTCACCTGTAATAATGTAATAATCCTTACACATGAAGATGGTAACCAGTTAGTGGTGAGAAAGTACAATTATGCTGCATTTTGAAGTTGCGCATTTTTACCTAGACTTTCAGTTGTTCTCAAGTTCAACTCCCTACCCCAAGTCATTCAGATGGGGCACAAGCTGTATGATGGGAGAACTTATTTCTTAAGTGCAGAGCAAATGCTTTTCATGCAACGAGTTCCCATCATTCAATCCTTCATTTCCAAATAAGGTTTGAAAAATGTCTGGTTCAAGCCTGAAGAACTATCACCAGTCACTATTAACAGTAGTGAGCTAATTATACCATTAGTGTGACTTTCTAGATCAGGGTGTCAAACTGGTGACCTGTGGGCTGAATGCGTCATCCAAAGGCCATGCCGACCCCAGCTCCGCGAAGGGGAAAAAGTCATGTGACAGCAATGTGACGCTGCAAATTTGACACCTGTGTTCTAGATGGTTGTCATCACAGGGGATATTACTACAAGAAAAAGCTTATCAAATATTTCTGGCAGTAAATCAGCCTTAGGCTCAAGAATCACAATTCCTGCTAGTATACAGTATATTGATAGTGATTTCTGGGTGTCTATCTAACTTCAGTGGAACAAATTCTTCTGGAGCATCTAAAATTTGATGTTGAGAATGCGCTGCTTGGAGATATTTCCACATATTATTTGTGGTATGAATATGCCTTCTAATGCTCTGCTTATATTTTAAAAATATACTAGAAAACAAGTGAAATACTTTTTTTTCCAAATTTTGTCGCTATATCTAAATGTTGCATCAAAAATTACAGCATTATGAATTGTGGACCCTATATAATAATTGGCAGAAATAAAAACAGCAAAGGATACATATTGAATATATATTCTCTCCTAGGTGGTTGATGCTAGACTGGTGTCTGTATTTGATGCAAGAGAACTAGAATTGGTTATTGCTGGCACTGCAGAAATTGACTTAAGTGACTGGAGAAATAACACTGAATATAGAGGAGGTGACATCTTCTAAAATACATATAAATATGTTGTTGGCTGAGTTAACCTGAGGGATCGTAAATTGAGTTAAATAAAAGTGTGATTGTTTAGTGTATTTTTTATTTTAGATGAATCCCAAAAACTATTTAATTTGCAGTGTAATTTCACAAACATATGGTCTTATTTTAAGTTTTCAGACGTCTTTGGATTTTCCCATTTTGGAATGGGCAATCTTTTCATTTGATTAAAGAGGTAAAATCCAACACAGCACGATTAGCAATATGTGAGATCAAGTTAGTTAGTCTAAGACAGGGCTGTCAAACTCATGGCCCAGGCCCAGTTTAGCAAAGGGAGGAAAAATCCCAATACGTCATGTGACGCAGCCGTGATGACGTGAGTTTGACACTCCTGGTCTAAGATATAAAGATACACTGGTATTTAATTTATAACTGATAGTAAAGATGGCAAAAGTTGGGGAAAAAGAGACTTTTCAATAAAATTAGACTCTTCACAGAAATTTCTGTGACCGTTAAAATTAATTGGTACTTGGACTTTATTTCTGGAAGCAAATTGAAACATGCTTATATTGAGATCTTTTGTAAAAAGTTGTTGTTGGTGCAGATGCACACAATAATTTAACGAAAATAAATGGAAATAAATTAAAATGTGGATACATCCATGTTTTAAAATAAATGTAAACATATTTGGGATTCAAATAAGTTGCTTGGGTTCAGTAGGGTTTTAAATATATTTTACATTAAAAGTGATTTCATATGGTATATTTTATTATATTTTACATGTTCCCTTGCACCACTATTACAAAAATGTCTTCTCATGTAGACTTTATGTATTTGTGATTTAGATTGACATTCAAAAAACATAGGACCAAAATATCATTTTTGGCAAGGAGAAGTATGTTGTATATAATTCTTGGAATCTTCACCTATGTATTTATATATTTATATAATGTTTGGAAAGACTAAATCATAAAACCATAGAGTTTGAAAGTACTGTAGAGGTCATCTAATCCAACATAGAGGCTCCCCTAGAGCAGTGGTCCCCAACATTTCCAGCTTGGTGGTCGGTCCCAGTGGGGACACGTGCGCTTGCATCAGTAGTAGGTGCGCTTGCATCAGTGGAGGGTTTCTCTTACCTTTGCTACTGGTTCAGGAATGGGAGTGTGCGGGTGCACACTTTGTGTGTGTGCAATGCTTCCATGCATGCGCAGAGTGTTTTTGATGACATCCAGGCGGGTGGGCAGAGCCTCCCGCCGCCGCCACCAGTTTGCCAAACGGGTGCGAACTGGTAGCAACCCACCACTGACGTGCATGTGTATGCACAGCTTCATTTGTACGAGCGGCAGATGCACACACCTTCCATTTGCATTAATGGAGCTTCGCACATGAACACAAGTGCCCTCTACTCATGAGAGTGGAGTTTCACATGCATGTGCTTGCCCATCTCCCCCATGGCCGTTTTGAACAGGCCTTGGCCTGGTAGTGGGCCACAACCTGGGGGTGGGGACCCTTGCCTAGAGTATTTTTAAATAGATTTATTATTATCATACAGGATCTCTGATAGATAACCATCCAGCCTATATTTAAGGACTTCTAGCAGAGGAAAACTTACCATTTCATGAGGTTAATCTGTTCTACAGTACTAGCTGAAAACTCATGTACTCAAGAGATTCCTTCTGATCTGAGGGTTCTTTCAGTAATCTCCATGTTCTATTCAACACTTTACTAATAAATATTATTATAGACTTTCAAATATTTTGGTTAATAAAAATAGATTTGATACATACTACTATACGAATTATCCCAAACTACTTTGCCGTACTTTTATCTTACGCTGTTTAAATCCTTGAATTCAATTCCCCCATTATTTCCTGAGGCTGTTTTTCTGTCACTTTATCTTATTCTCCTTAGATAGTATATCCATCATTCCTCCAACTTTTCTATCATCAGTAATTTTTAACTCATGTTTTAACCCGTGTACATTTTTGTGAAGTTTCATGTCCAAACATGACACTACATCCTGAAAGTCTACCAAGGGAACGAGAATTAATCCTATATATATGACATCAGATTCTATAGATTAATTTAGGAAATTTTAGGGCCTACATCTGTAATATTGCTCATTTCTTAACATTTTCTCATTATTTTTAAAAATATATTCTTAATTGTTATTAAACAGGATACCATGATAATCACATTGTAATTCGATGGTTTTGGGCTGCTGTAGAAAGATTCAACAATGAACAACGGTTACGGCTTTTACAAGTAAGGTTGCAGTTAGCATCATTGTAGTTGTCATCAACATAATAAAAAGCTAATTAAAAACTATGAAGAGTTGGAATCTCGAAATTGTTGAACGGCTTGATAAGTAATTCTCACTCCTTTCCTGATTCATTCATATGAAAACAGCAATTATAGGTTTTAGGTGGGGGCAGGGATTTCTGTTTTAAATATTTAATAATAGGTTGCAGTAGTGAGAGTAAGTCAGTGGTACATTCATTGTTGCATTTTTTCCATTTATAATTCCTGGATGAAACAAGTCTACATGCTTTATCTTGCTGCCCTTTCTCATAAAAATTAAGGAAACATTTTTCACTATTACAGAACCTGCCCAAAAGATTTAGGTTTGCATAACATTTTTGGCTTGATTATAGATTTTTTAAATTAGTAAGAAAACTAAAATAAAGAAACACATGTCTGCAAATAGAATTCCAAACAACG
>JANHGD010006498.1:58403-70366 GCA_027560375.1 Imantodes cenchoa
CAAAATGGAATGAAAGAGATGTATTCTTCTGTTCTCTGTATTTTATGGTATGACTGAAAATCCGTTTTTGCAATCTCTTTAATTCACAAAGAAAATCACTGATGGGTTTATAGCAAATTGGGATCAGGAAGGGAGCATCAAACCTGATTTTATTTTATTTTTTCCTTCCTCTTCTGATTCCATTTTTCTAGATTGAAAAAATAGGAAGTGGTGCGTTAAGATATTTTTTTAAAGAAAGCTTTGTATTAAATATAGATTATTCGCTAATATTGTTACCTCAAAGTCTAATGTATTACTACAGTCAATTGCAAGAAACCTATATAATATTCTATAGTGTAATATTTAATTGACTTCTTCCCCTACTCATTCAATTGCTTTAAATAAGGACATTATCCCACTAGACTAGAGACTCACCAGTCATGTGGATTGATTTAATTGGGAATAAACTTTTACCATTGCTGCTAATATGCATGTAGGGGATACTTATGAGACCAGGACAATCCCATGTGTCAGTGATTCCATACATTATGAGTGTTAATATAATGAAGCAGTTTTGTATAAAATATGCTAAATCTTGTCCTTTAATGGCAGATTGCTGCTGTCTGAAGAGTAAGGCACAAAGAAGGCGATTGGGAATACTGATGCCTTTATAGACAGGAATACTTGCCTGTCTGCCACCACTTGACTGAGCCCACCTCACCAACCACGTGCAGATACTCCATTTTCCCTGCCTGTTTTACAGGGAAGCTAAAGAATCTCTGCTTGGTGCGATAGGAGAGAGAGGGCAGTCAGGAAGAAAAGGAATGAGACAGAGATTGCAAGGGAAGTTACCAGTGGGAAAATCATTATGAATGGAGACATTTGACTGTACAGGATTACCAATGGGAATAGCGACCTCATAAAAATTGGTTCACAAGGCTGATATTCCTCTTTTTAAAAAAATATCCTTGAACTACCAGGAAGACTCTGGGTTTTCTGGCAGCCAAATGGGAAGAGGCAGCCCTGCAGGAGGCCAGTTGAGGCTCTATTAATCACAAATCTATCCTAGGCTCCTGCGCCATTTGACATCAAATGTTTGCAAAGCAAAAAACTAATTGTATGCTCTAATGGAAAAGACTAGTTTCCTACTGCACCACCTTGATCTGCCTTCACCTTACCTCACTGAAATATCTTCAGAAAGCATTAAGTGGATTATCCCTGCAGCAGAACAAGGCAGGTGTAGGGATAATTCCAAAAGCTCTCATAGCCAGATCCATACAGCGTAGTCAGTATGCTTGTTCAGAAGTGCTCTATATTCCACCAACATACTTCCATATCAGGTTCAATAAAGTCTTGAAAAGATTGTAGCTTGAGGCATTTGGCACACTATATCTCCTTTCAAAAACTGAATCCCTGTTTGTTTCCTGTATACATTGTCTCGATTGCCCTTTCTACAAACTAACACAATCGTAAAACAAATTTTATCATTTTCCAGATAAAATGCATGTAAGAGGTCATCTATGTATTTAAAAATGGAAAATAAAAATAGAACCACCCTTTTCAATAATAAATAGTTACAGTGTTTTATGTTATTTTCCAGTTTGTTACAGGTACATCCAGTATTCCTTATGAAGGTTTTGCTTCTTTAAGAGGAAGCAATGGACCAAGAAGATTCTGTGTAGAAAAATGGGGCAAAATCACTGCTCTGCCCAGGTAAAGTAACTCTAAGAATGTTTAAAATAAATTCACTGGAAGCAGAAGATTTTTGGGTTTCTTTAAATAAAAAAGAATTGAGGGATTCAGCATAATTTGTTTCCTGTTCCTTAGATTTGCTTACTGTGAAGCTTAAAACCCCTCTTATTTTATTTTTGTCTCCAAAAAACACTCTTGCTTTTCAGCAAATTTCTGCAAGAAATACAAACATAGTAACATTGTTTTGAAACAATTCCTTTCTGCCCCATTCCTCCCTCCCCTATCTTTGTCTTTTCCCATGGATGTATAATATCTGACTGTAGTCTCAGCTGCTTCTCCTGATTATGGTCCTGGGTAGAATATAGCATTGTATGTCTGTGTCAAGGAATGAATGTTTGTTAAAAGAAGTGGAAAGTGGACTCTTTGAGCAAGTATTGAAAACCTAATGATGTGTGAAAAAAATCCATATGACTAGTACTAACAGAAGATGATGCTTTTAGTTGATAGCACTGGTGAGAGCTAGACGCACCAAAGTCAGAAGCAGAAACATCTCTTACCAGGAGTGTTCCATAGTGACGGCACATATTAAAAAGGGGTGGAGCTTCAGTTGCCTAGTCATACCCACGATTATGATGGCCTTATATTACAATATGAGTGCATAGTATCAGTTGCTCCTTCCTCAGAGAAGTAACTGGCTCTCAGTCTATCAGGATGCACAAGCAAGGAGAAAGAAACAGAAGATTTGGAAGAGAAAGAGATGGCTGCATTCTTACATTTATAGTTGCTGCTTTTCTGCTCTAATTACTGCTTCTCTGATACCTGTAAAAAAACTAGTTTATCAAGACTTGTGTCCTTGAATCTCTGCTACCTCTAAGTTACTAATTTGAATATCTGCCAGGGTGTAGCCAAAAAGATCGTATTGTTCTGCTCTATGTGTTGAGCAGACAGCAACAGTGAGTTTCTGAGGCACTACTGGATTTTTTTTTCTTTTTACCAAGTAGAGGCAAGTCTTTGGCTGATTCTTTCTCTCATCCATTTTCTTGTGGCATGCCTCTAAATGTTTGCTTCTGTTTTTCCTTAACAGCAGCTTGTCATATCCTGACATATAAATTGTGGTTAATCTAAAGTGTGCTGGAAAATCTCTTGTGCTTATACCCATTACCTCTCAGATTGAGAAATAATAATACCTCTGAGAATAGGTGAAATAAAACAGCCTGATTTTTTTCCCCATGTAGATTATAATACATGTTAACACATTGAATGCCTGAAAATAGGTTTAGTTAATTTTTAATTCTGACATGTCTTTACTTTGCTGCTGACCTGGACTCATAATTTTAGCATGACTTAACAATATTTAAAAGCATGTAAGCACTTTTAGGTGTTTGTATGAATGTAAACATGTTTAAATAAAACATAAGATTATTCACAAACATTTAAGAAATCGTACTTTGATCCCGTCTCAGCTTTGGATGAAAAGAAAGTTTTCTTCAGTTCCATAGCATTTGTGTACAGAATTCTTCAAGCACTCAATAGTACAAATTCTAGATGCCGCTAGTGCTGACTGATTGACTACCCATTTTTGGGGAGGCAGGGAGATTTCCCTGAAGAATCTGCTGCTGTGTTACTGAAGACTGATTTAAAATACCGTCTAACCTGTCTGAGCTTTCAGTTGCAAATACATTCTTAGTTTATGTTCTGCTGAGACACATTAAGATTATAGTCTTCCTTGAACATTTCTCAGGTCAGTAAAGCTGAAGCTGAAGCTTTACTGTCATGGGAAACCAGTTTTGCTCCTATGCGCACTATTCACTTTCAACTTATTGTAGTTGAGATATAAAAGAAAATAGAACTGAGATAGATACTTCTCTTTACCTTCCTGCACTTTGAGCTCACTGGAGCCATGATGGTAAATGATCCAGCCATGCTGAAATATATAGGGTGATACAATGGGGGAGGGCATGTGTTAGGTGAAGGAGCATTACTCATAAGGATGAAGATGTGTGAGACCAAGCAGTGAGGCTGCTTTATCTCATCCAGTTTAGTCCCTTCTTGTTTGTGGGTAACTTCTGTACATGAAATTTCTTGTCAAGTTATATTGGGTTTTGGATCCACAGTAATTTCATTTTATGGTGAAACTAAGAATGAATGAATTATTTTAAAAGGAAAGTTAATGGACATGGTCATAAAAATTCTATTATCTAAGGAAGTATGTTACCATATTGGAAAATGATAATTATGAATAAATATAATATTTATTTATTTATAACCCAGGAGAATTCTTACTATAGTCTTCCTTCCTGAGAACTCAAGTTCTTTATCAAAGTTGTAATAGAGATAATTTATTTGCAGATTTGGTGTTCTGAAATATAACAAATAGAGGAATGAACTGGCTAGAACAATATTGCCTCTGTTTTAAGATCCACCAAATGATTAATTTTCAATGTATTTTAATAAAGTAATAGCAACTCTATTAAATGAAGTCTAATTTTATTTTTGTTCTGATAACTTCCACTGTTTGCAAGTGACTTTTGGCATGCTGCTAAAAAGCTATGATTTGTAATCTTGAAAATATTGCAATGTCTTATTTTAACTGGGGCTGTGCGGTGGCTCAGCGGTTAAGATCCTTGGCTTGTCGGCTGGAAAGCCGACTGCCCAGATTCGAGACCCAGGTGCCTTATGACAGGATGAGCTCCCATCCTCTCCCCAGCTCCACACAACCTAGCAGTTCGAAAGCATGCAAATGCGAGTAGATAAATAGGAACCACTTTGTTGGGAAGGTAACATCCCTCCGTGAAATCATGCTAGCCACATGACTGTGGACAAGTCTTTGGACAGTGCTGGCACAATGGCAGTGTTGCCTCAAAGGCAAATGGAGATGAGCACCGCTGACTATAGTCTGCAACGACTACCGAATAAAATCCGCAGGGACTGCTTTATCTTTTAAAATTTATTTTAATTTCTTTAAAGATTTATATCCTTTCCTCCTCCCCCACCCCAATAATTTTGAAAAGCAAAAACATTTAGAAAGTTTCTAAAAATCTAAATTAAAAATACACTACATACTGGCTACTGCTTTGGCGCAAACAACTAGAAACCAAAGTACAGTATATAGTGCTTTTAGGCAGAGGCATAGAAAAATAACAATAAATGTGTTTACAATTCATCTTTTAATCTAGGAATAAATTAACTTCTAAATTAGAATATGCTTGGGAAGAAGTTCTTGTTCTTAGTTTTTCCACATTTGATTTTTGGTGTCATAAAAACTTTCTCTCAATTTTTCCCCAGAGCTCACACTTGTTTCAATCGTCTTGACCTTCCTCCTTACCCATCGTTCTCCATGCTCTGTGAGAAGCTGTTGACAGCTGTCGAAGAGACGAGCACATTTGGTCTTGAATAAGACACGAATTGTCTAACCCAGTATCTGGGACTTTTCTGGATCACTCCCCCAAAATACACAAATGCTTATAGCAAGTTGCAAAGATAAAAACTATTGTACAGTGCAATTGGAAGAATGGGACTTTATGGATGAGAAAAACTGTAACAGCTGTATGAGTACCCCAGAGCAAGAGTTGTGGCCTTGTTCTCGTGAGCACCAAATGTTAAAAACTTAGTCGGATTTTTAAAAATGACAAGAAATTAGCAACAATTAGACTGCTGCAAAATCTAATCTCAAAAATGGATTTCATCAAAATATTTGAACAGAGTTCAGTGAAATATAAAGATTGTTAGCTTGCTGCTAAATTGTAAGAGGATAAGTAAAAATACTTTTTAAAAATCAAATAGGAGTTATTTCCCAATGGTACACTACTATATGTCTTACACAATACAAGAATTTGCTATATATGCTATACTTAAATCTATGTGTGCCTGCATGACATCTATTGCATTTCAAAGATACAGCACAAAGAACAGTTATTTTCTGCAGCTTAACCAAGGGTATGACGAAAAGTTGGCAGCAAAAGATGATGTGAACAGAAAGACTTTTAATTAGGAGAACCTGTACAATTGTATATGCAGATCATGTTTAGCAGAAGGAGAACTATTGTAAGAGATTAATGGTTAACTTTATTCTTTATACTGCATGAAGGCTTTTTAAAAAAAATAACGTGAGTTTATCACAGCATATCAGGAAAAAGAAAGCCTCTTACACAGTGACTTTTGTTTATTTTTATAAGTTCATAATATTGATTTTCTTAGGGTGTAAATAAGAAAATAGACCATTTTTGTTCTTTTCACTTTTCCATGCTTAAATAGTTCTTGTGTTCAATTCTTTACACACTTAAGGTGTGTGTGTATGTGTGTGTGCATGTGTACACACACACACAGACACACACCTTTATTTTTATAAAGGTAAGGTATTCCTGAAACTATTTTTTGCACCGAATGTACCAAAGTCAAAGGGATATTGTGAATTAAATAACAAAAAAATGTATCACTTCATCACTTCATACAAAATCTGTAGGAGGTAGCTACTTTAAAGAATATGATTTTTATTTCCCAGTTACATTCTAGTTAACGTCAGCATTCTGTACAGTTAAATAATAATTTTTAAAGCTCGCTACATGTAATAATGTGTAATATGCATTTTATTTCAAATGCACTTATTTTTCCTCCATTAACTAATTTCATTAGAGCTGAATACAGATACAGCTGAGTACATATGTTTCATATTTTGCTGCTTTTTTTACTTTTGTACAGCACTATTATAAGCATTACAATGGATCTGGAAAAACAAGAGGACTAGCACCTAAATGGATGAACCACTTTGTGTCACTCTCACATTTAACAGCAAACTGTCTCCAAGATGTAAATTGTTTGTAGTATCTTTCTAAACCCACATTTTCACTGATTAATTTTCTTATAAATGTTTCTTAAAATGAAGTACTTTTCTATGGTTTATCTGAAAGCATGAATTTGCCATGTCAAATAAGCTTTTAATTTTAGAAACATTAAAAGGGACTGAACTTGTTTATAAAGATCTTTCTGTGCTGAAAGGGGTCCCTAGTCTTCTACTCTGGTTCTTGTGATTACCAAGAATGAATACACTGCACGTAATTTCCTTCTTTGCTTCTTTTCCTTCTTGATGAACATGGATGATGTTCAGGCCATTGCCATTCCTGTCTCTTAGAAGCAGACTGGGATAGATTGCATTTTAAATTAGCCATTGCTATGAAAAAAGCTAGATTTCATTCACCTGAAACCTAGCTTAGCCACAGTGATGTAAAATGGAGGCTATTTCTACATCTTTCCTAAGTAAGATTTTGGTTCTGTTTGAGCCAATGCAATGAGAGAAAATCATGGTCAGCCTCAAAACCGAGAAAATATCTTTTCTTAAATACAATTGTATGTCGCCTCAGTTTCTGCTTTTTCTAAATTGGTAAAAAAAAACATGCAAATAATTCAGTATTTCACCATCAAATAGGCACTTTCTCTATAAATGGCAAACAAACAAATCTCAAAATGATTCATATTTCAAGAATTTAGTTGCAACATTTTAGATTTTAACAAGTATAAAAATGCCCATAGGTTTTGTGTTATGTTATGTTAGTTTCCTAACAAACTGAAAACTGAATTTATAATCCAGAAGACTATATGTGCAAGGATCCTGTTGTCCTGGGAATAGGAAAATTCTGCTTATATACAGGAGAATCTTTCTTTTCCAAGCTGGCATCCTAGTTCTACTCAGATTCACTTTATGTACTCATAATCTATATTCTTTTACTTACAACTCCAGAAAAGTTTGACATACTTGACATGGAAAAAATGGTATGTTCAAGGTTTTATTAAGATTAAAAATAATTTTATATTAATTAAACAGGCACTGCACACACAATTTCTTCCATATCAAATATGTAACTGTATTAACTGCAGAGTTACATGCAATGTTGACTTCCTATGGTTGACAGAGGAACTGGCCCAAGGTTACCTAGCTGGCTTTGTACCTAAGATGGAACTAGAACTTGTGGTCTCTCAGTTTTTAGCCTACCTAACCACTACACAAAACTGGATGTTGTAAGAGGTGATGTCTTATATTATCCTTTTTTTTAACTAGCTCTATTAATTTGAACAAAATTATTCTATTGTACAAAAATCCAGGGCATAATATGAACAATCCTATCACTCCTGATTAGATTAGGAAAACATTTAAAGTGAAATTCAATTCTGATCAAAAGACCAGCCTATGTACAGCCTAAGATAAAGTCTTTGTTCACTGAATACATAAATAGGCTCAACATATTATCTCCAAGGGAAGTTGGAAATCCAGCAATAGCATCTGGCAGAACTTCTGAAGAAAAGTTTCTGGCAGGTCATAAAGTTGGCAGAGAATATTTGGTTGGCATTTTGCTCGCTTTTTTAAGCTGTGGGAATAAATTCTGAGATGCCTCTCATGCTTCCAGAAATTCACTTTTTAACATTGAGAATTGTATCTTTTTGTTTATGCTCTGACATCTCCAAACAACTATAGCTATAAAGCAACTATAGTAAAACAACTATAAATAACTGTAGGTTATTTATTGCAGATGTCATCCAGGTCATCTTAATGTTGCAACAGATGTTACCATGGTTTCTGAGATTCTCTTTTTGGACTTAACGGAAATTCCGTGGAAATATGTTGATTTCCTGAAAGTTTTTACTAATGTTAGAGTTACTGTGATTTATTATGAAGAAATATTAGCTTTTTGAAAATCTGATTTTATTGACTTATCCAGTTCTAGTCTAATATCTTAACCACTATACCAAACTGCACTTTACAGTGACAAAGTAATTACTTTGGAGTAGCAAAATTAGATTCAGGTTAATACAGTCTCTACTTACTGCTCAAAAGCTTTTTCAGACATGAGGTTGGACCTTCACCAATGTCCCAAGGCAGCCCATTATCTACTTGGCTATGTTCTTTTTTATACAAGTATCAAAAGAGGATTGGATTCCGGGAGTAGGGCGGCCTATAAATATGACAAATAAATAAAGCTGGAGGTGGGGACTAATCCGGAGTCTAATAACAGCAGCTCTATAATGAATAGTGTAGAATACTTGTAATCATAGTATTTTTATGTTTTAATAGTTTATATCCTAACTGCCCTGACAGACATGCAAATTGAGATTTAAACCATATTTATGGCTTCTTCCCAAATGTGCCAACAGTAGTTTCCAAGTAAAGTTGTGGCACTGCTTTGATGTAGAGGTGATCATATAATTACTTTTCTAAGTTTATTTTCTTTTTGTATGGTGAAACCAGTTCTAGTGTCCAAAGATAGCTTCAGACTTGCAGCTCACCAATTCTGGGTTCCTCCAGATATCAGAGTTCAGAAAATCATATCAGTTTGTTCTCCATCCTTATTTGGGGAGGAAAAATGCTGTTTTAAATTATTTATGCCGGGAAACAAATAGACACATTTGAATCCAACACTATTGAATTTTTTGGGGCTTTAAATCTCAGTGACAATACCTTTTGGGTGGGGGCTGCTAGGCTCAAGAAAGAATGTAGTATTGTGGACCACGGTGGGTTGTGGATCGTTTTGCTGCCGGTTCGCTCAAGGCATGCACGCTGGGGGTGCGTGCATGCCTTGCAATCAAAAAATAGCTTCTGCACATGTTCAGAAGCAAAAGCCAAGATGGCAGGGCCCATGGACCAGCACTGACAGAACGGGCTCCATGACATCATCACCGTTTTACTAACAGTTCTAAAGAATTGGTTAGAATCGGTAGGAACCCACCTCTATTGTGGACCCAATCCTTCACCAAAGCTACAAGTCTGAAAGGTGATGCAGGACACTCTTTTTTAAATTCAGCCTTTGGCTTTTGAAATGTCTTATGGTTTTCTATTGTCAATTATTTTCAACCCACTAGAATAACTTTCCAAAACCAGAGCAGAAATGGGCTATATTTTGCAAGGCAGAAGAAGCCACCAAAACGAGGCTTTAATTTAAAAAATGAACTCCATCTAGCTGATGTAGCTTTGTGATGAAATTGTTTTTGAAGAAAGGGGTAGTCCTACCACTGCTTAAAGAAGCTATAGTTTACACGCACCCCTTGTCAAGAAGCCATATTGGATTTGATCTTGATAACTTTTGTTCTATCTCCAATTCTTTCTTAAGGAAATTATTTGAATCCTTTCAATTGGGTTTTAGACTTGGGTACAGGAATGCAATGGCATTGATCACACTTCTTCATATATTTTTTTAGCAAAAGGGGAATGGGGTAGTGCATTCATCCTGACTCTCCTTGACCTGTTGGTGGTTTTCTAGATCAGCTCTGGGGAGTAAGAATAAGAGGCACGCTTCTGCATTGGTTCTCTTCCTTTGTCCAGGGCCAGTTGCAATCAGTGCTGAGAGAAGAAATCTAGTCCATGACATCTTTTCTATGGGATTCCTTGGAGGCTCAAATCTTTTTCCCACTTTTAACATGTACATGAAGCTGCTGGGTGAGGTAATCCATTGGCACCAGGAAGGCTATCGTCAATATGCTGATTATACCGAGATCTACACCTGTATTCCAGGCCAATCAACGGATGCCAGGAGGATTCTGTCTCAATGTTTGGAGGCTGAGAGCATCTGGATGGGGAAGAACAGTCTTTCAGCTCAACCATACCAGGATTGGTTGTGAGCTTTCGGGCCCACTAAATCTAGTATTTTTCAATCTTTAGTTCTGGATGGGGTTGCATTTCACATAACTGGAGTGCAATCTAGAGATCCTCCTGAACTCATGGCTTTTCTTTGGAGGTAGCAGCTGTAGCCAGGAGGAATTTTACACATTTTTATCTTGTGCGTTAGTTGCACCTTGCTATGCCTGTGTTACACTTCAGTTCCATGAACTGTACTGGCTCCTAGTATAATTCCAGGTAGAATTCAAGATGTTGGTTGATACCCAAAGCCTTTCATGTCATGAAGCTGGGTTATTTGTTTCTCTCTTAACTCTCCAGGTCTCAAAGAAGAAGAATGCTCTGGATTCCATCAAGAAGGAAATGGTTGTTTTCTGTTATAGGTCTGCTATCTGGAACAAGATTAGATCCCAAGATTAGATCCCTGCTGGCTTTCCCAAAGCTTTAAAACTTGGATGTGCTCCAAGGTGTGGGGATAGGGAGGTTTTAGATGGCTTGTGAGATGATGCTTAATTGTACTGTGGAGTGTTGTACTGTTGGGCTTTTCATGTAATCACTGTATGCTTTTATATTTTTTGGCATTGTTTTTATTGTGTTATCAACTGCCCATAGTTATATCTACAAAATGGGCATCCATACATCTGTTTTATAAATTCCCCAATTTATTCTTAAGGGAGATACAGCTAAGCTAATTCCCCTTCTTCTTCCCTCCCTGTCATTCAACGGATAGGGAAAGGGCGAGAAAAATTAGACTTATTTAACATTCAAAGGACTAGATGGCATTTTAAAGTTAATACTAAAATGGCATGAACATAAATGACTTACAGGTTGACCTTGACATTTCTACCTATAAAAAGTATCGGGAAACACTGGTATTCTGAATAGATATTTGCAAATAATTCTAATCTGGAAGAGAACTAAAAAATTAAGGAAAGGTAGATATTTTAATCTTAGGGTTTTTAATGAAGGAACATATGGCACTAGTGACCAGCTTTAATTAATGCAGTAGTTTCAGGACTACTTTATATGCAGTTGCATATAAAGAAAGTAGTGCTAGCTACTGCAGTTTTGGCTGTCAGTGTATGCTTGGCCATTAACATTTGCAGCTTTCTGATCTATTGTACAAAAACAGTCCCATTATTGCCAAAGTCCCTACCATTGGAAAGGTGTGGCACTCACAGTTTTTTTTAATATTCAAAATTACTTATTGTTTTTTATAAATTCATCTGAAATAGATTTCAACTTTTAAACTGTATTTTTAAGTTGTACCTTTTGGTGTCGTGTTTAGTTTTTAGATGATTTTTACACTGGTTTTATAGTTTTATGATAATATGGTTTCATTGTGAATGGTGTTAGTATTGAGAGAGCTGTATAACGTTTGAACATATTATATTAAATGTTTACAATAAATATATGCAGGAACCTCCATATGCGGAGGAAGAGGATATTTCAAATGCCTATTTCCTGAAAAGTTCATTAATGGGCATGTTATGAGGGAATGAAGGGATCTTAAAGTTGATCAATCATATATTGTATCACATGAGTAAAATGATAGATGACTGAAATGTGAAGGCACTGTCTTTGTCTAGGACACAATGTAAAAGAAGTGTTGATTCATGTTTATTTTTATTTATTTTTATGTTTATTAGTTTATGTTTATTATGATACAGTTAAAGCTAATGTATTTTCTTCT
>JANHGD010006500.1:148083-159682 GCA_027560375.1 Imantodes cenchoa
CCCGGATTTAAAGACCTTCCGTCGAGACCTTAAGACCTGGTTATTCCGACAGGCTGGGTTAGCCTAATGGGTAGGGACAGTTTTTTAACAGGGATCCTTAAATGGATTTTAGACAGCCAGTAGAGTGATTTAATTTATTTTTAAAGTCTCATTATTTATGTATTTTATTGTTTTATAAATGGCTGTACACCGCCCGGAGTCCTCCGGAGCAGGGCGGTTTATAAATATTAAATATTATTATTATTATTATTATTATATCTATCTATCTATCTATCTATCTATCTATCTATCTATCTATCTATCTATCTATCTATCCTAGAAGATAGAGAGAAGGACAGGGAGGGAGGGAGAGAGAGAGAATTGTTTTCAACATTTGAAAAGTGCATAATTAATAAGAACTCTGACTGGAGATTGGGATTCACAACAGCACCCTTTTAATGTATGTAACAACATAGCGCAAACAGATAATGCAAACTTACAGAAACCAATTCCTTTAAAGCTCCCTAATCGTGTTTTTAATGGCTTCTTGTAAGCATCTAAATCTTTCTATCCAAATGATGTTTGCCAATGTATCTTTTTGCTAAATTACAGGATGTCAGACATGCTTCACGAGCAGTTTTTGGGGTCAAGTAACATTTATATGCTGGTGAAGCAGATATAAGTGTTATTTTGACATTACTGCGTATAGCAGCCTAAATTCTAGCCTACAGGCACTGAGGTTTGGTTTTATTCACTTCTGTATGTTCGAAACATAATATTTATTTAACATACCATTCCGAGCAGAATACCAATTTATAATGCATGGGAATGTTAGCTTTGAATTATGCCAGATATTTTCCTTTGTGTTTTTTTTAACATAATATTAACATTGATATTTTAAGAAATATATAAAAGTTAAATCTATTACATATATTTATATTGTGATTGCATCAAAATTTGACTTAAAATTTTTTTTTACATTTTTTGGTTCTGGGCGAAACGGTTGTTATATTATCTGACACCCACCTCTGCCTAAGATTACTACTTTTGCATGTCTATATATTTTACCTGCCATTTTACTTTAAATTTAAATTTAGATTGTGATTTTAAACAATTTTATGGGCTGGTTTGTAATTTTTGTCTCTCAAATGAGGCAATGTACACACAGAGAGAGAGAGAGAGAGAGAGAGAGAGAGAGAGAGAGAGAGAGAGAGAGAGAGAGAGATGCATACATACATTGCAGTGTGTTAAAAATACAGTGCAAATCAGTATTCCTTTAAATAACAATACTGAATGAAAATTACAGCCAATTTCCTAAATGATATGATATTCTGCTTTCTCTATGCAGAACTGTTCAGAAACTGTTTTTGTAATAGAAATATAGGAATGAGAATAAATCCTGTTCATCTGTTAATTAAAGCAAGTCTGGCTAAAGATCATTCATTTTCTGGCTTTAAATTGCAAATAAAATCCTTATATTTGCACTAGATGCCATTTCTGACCTGAATCAAAGTGGATTGTTTATTGGAAGCTGTTAGCATCTGGAGAAAACTGTGATATTATTAGATTGAAGTTAATATCCTTTTTTTCCCCTTCCATCTACTGAAATGGAGCTATCTCTTGTATCTTCAATTTCTAGAGATTTGTATTTAATTGTTTATTTAATAAAATTTAGAGCAATTCTGGCTTACATTTTCAAAAGTGGAAAGAGTAAAAAAAAACAAAGATACAGATTGTAACTACCCTGATTGGCAAACTCTGTATAACCACCAAACATTCTACAAGGGATTCTGCCTCAAGGACAACGGGCTGAACTACCAGTTTCAAGGATTTTCTGATACATGGAAGCGAGCTATACAGATATCTTTGGCGATGCTGTTCCAGAAACCAGGTGCCATGACAGAGAAGACATGCTTCCCTGGTCCCAATATTCCTTGACTATTTATTGAAGGGACCCAAGGTTCACCCAAGTTGTCCAATCTCACCATGTAGGCAGAAACAATTGGAGACAAGCCATCACTCAAATTACCAGGTTTATCATGAAGAGATTTATAGGTGATATTTAGCACCATGAATTGCACTCAGAAGCCAATGGATGATCAATGCAATTTGCAGATCCGTGGCATCTTATATCCTATATCTCAGCATGCTCATCACAGCTCACATCTGGACCAGCTGTAAATTCTGAGTGATCTTCACCGGCACTCTCATGTGAAGTGGATTGCAATATAATTCGTCCTTCTTGCGTTCACCTTGTCGCATTGGCCATTAGTGCAACCCTACAACTATCTATTTGTTTTGGACCAGAAGCATCCTGAAAACCAAGTCCAGCCAATTAAATAGACCCAAGCATTAAACATCATACTGAATTATTTGCCAGCTAGAAATACAATGCTAAGTGACGTATTCGGATTCCATAAATATATATCAGATGATCCCCACTTATTTTAGCATGATTTAAAATATAAAAATCAAGATGATTGCAGGGAGTGGGATGAGATGTAAGGAAGCTGCCTTAAATGCATTGGTAGTATTGGGAAAAGCTTAAACATAAATATATATTGCATGGTAGCACCATATTTATTGCGCTTAATTTAACAAATTATTGCAGGAACAACATCGACAGCATTTTCGCAGTAAAATTATTATACTTAAATGAACTTTTGACAATGTATTAATTACAAGGACATGACCACATTTATTCCGCTGATCCAGTAATTACGTACATTAAAGAAATATTTATCAACAGACCATGTAGCTTTCTTGGGTGCTGTGCGGAGGGAGCATCAGGTTTCATTACCAAATTGTCTTTCCCATTTTCAAAGACTTCTTTACTGCTTAAGAAGCTACTTTTGAACTTTTGGCCACCAGCGTATGAAGGAAAATGTAGTAGCGTAGCATGCTTGTCTTTAAGTTGCACTAATTAATATGTCATAAGAATCAGGCATTTCAGGTTTCTTAGCTCATTACTTACTCTACTCTAGCCACTTACCAAAGGTGGGTTCCCACACCATGCGGTCCAGTGCGCCACTCCGGTAATGGCCCACCAATGATGTAATTTTGGTGCGATGGCTCCGGTGCTGTTTTTGTCGGTCTGTGTGCGCCGCCATCTTTTTTTCTAATTTTTGATGATTTGTCAGTTCTCTGAGCATGCACAGAAGTAAAATAATCCCTCTGCCCATGCACAAAAGCCAAATCGAGCTAGGGGACGCACACGAAATGTCACAATGCACACCCATAGGAAAAGGTAAGAGGAACCCACCCCTGCTACATATGGTAATCAAAGTTTGGAAATTTCACAGCCAATAAAGGCTAGATTTAATGTTTCTATTAATGCATGTTCCACCTCTCTCTGAATGTCACACAAGGCATCAGTAAGAGTCAATGTGCGAGGTTACCATTCACTCATTCCTCCTGGGCACTCTGTTCTCTGACAAATTGTGTTCTCTGGAAAGAGTGCAGAAAAGAGCAGACAAAGTTGATTAGAGAGGTGGAGTCTAAAACATTTGATGAATAGTTGCAGGAATTGAGTTTGTCTAGTCTAGTGAGAAGAAGGACTGGGGCGACATGATAGCAGTGTTCCAATATTTGTGGCGCATGTAGCAGTGCCACAAAGTAGGGAAGGAGGCTCAACCTACTCCCCAAAGCACCAGAAGGCAAGACAAGAAATTAATCAAGGAGAGAAGCAACCTGGAATTAAGGAGAAATTCCCTAACAGTGAGGACAATTAACCAGTGGAACAACTTGCCACCATTTGGAGTTGTGGTGCTCCATCACTGGAGGCTTTGAAGAGGAGTCTGGACAGCCACTTGTCTGGAATGGCATAGGGTCTCCTACTTAAGCAGGAGGCTGGACTAAGGAGACTTCCAAGGTCCCTTCCAACTCTGTAATTCTGTTAAACGGCCAGCACCAAAGTGAACCATTCAAGAGATCCAGGCACCGAGTCTTAAGTCCTCAACTTATGACCAAGTCCTCGACTTACGACCCCACGTCTTTTAGAAGTCCTCGACTTACGACCGTGCCGCCTGCCAGCTGATTGGACAATTTAAGCAGCCGGTGCGTGGGAACTTGAGTCATTCCCATTAGTCCACTCCCTGACAGCTCTCCTATAAATAGGAGGCTGTCAGCCTATTCCCCCAGCATTGAGCTGAGCCACTAATAAAAAGCCTTTCTAAAGAGCTGCCTCCTGCTTCTCCTTATAATCCGGTTTCCCGGCTATTTAACATTGAGGATCGCTTTGGATGGCCTTTGTGCCCTTAGCAATGAGTCCTATAACCAATTTCTCCCAAGAAGGATTCCAGTCTTACTTTTTCCCCACATCAAAGAGGAGCTCTTCCTGGCCTCATCCCTGGGTGGAGGGGTATTATGCAGGGTCCTGGCACTAGCACCAAGAAACAAGAATGTCATGGGGAGCTACTTCTAAATATTTTCTTCATTGCTATTTGCCTACAGGCAGAAATCTTGCCAGACGAAAACAACTATCTGCAAAACCATAGATCAGTGCTTCTCAATTATTTTCTGTATATCCCCCTAGGAACAAGTAAACATTTCGCACCCACCCCAACTCTCCGATCTGAGCCCCAATGGAATTTTAGTGTTAATATTTATTATTTTACTTATAAGCTGCAAGCAAACTATTGGCTGGGGAAGGCTGCTCTGTTCCACTTACCTGGGAGTAAGTCACACTGAACTCAATGGAGCCTATTTTCGATTAGGCAGGCATAGGCTATTATGGTTAGGGCCCTCTTTTGACACGGGTCCAGGCCAGCTTAATCAAGCCAATGTTTTGGGGTCGCCGGCCTGGCCCATAAACGCCGCCTCTGCCGGGCACTCACAGCGAATGGTGTGGAAGGAGGCTTTAGGGTGGCATTCAAAGCTTTCGCCCAGCTGCAGAGAGTGCTCCTCCTTGTCCAGCAGCAGGTTCGCCACACCGTTCATGGCTACCATGGCGCCCGCCAAGAACAAGAAGAACCCACGCAGCCGCCCCGCCCCGCCTGGCCGCCTTCTCTTCCAGGCTCGGAGCAGCGTGCAAGTGGGAAAATACTTCCTGTCCGGGGGAATCGATTGGGAGGGACCACGCATGTTCCCTGTGGTCACATACGTCCCCCTGGCATTGCTCCGTGCCCCCCCCCCAGGGTGGCGCACCCCACTATTTGAGAAGGACTGTATTAGAGATTTTTAAAAAGAGGTAGAAAGTAGAAACTGGGGAAACATTACTATATACACTGCTACAAAATATAATATAACTGCAGTGTATTTGTAAGTCTTAGAAGTTGAAACATTACCATCATGTATACCTAAACAGTATTATTATTGTTATTAATATTCTGTATAAAGTAAAGTGACCCAGACAATGTTACTCTTCAAATTTTCCAGAGGATTTTCAGCCTGGCCTTGCCGTTCTCATTTCAGTAATAACCCTGCTTAGGTTATTAAATCCTTGAAGGTCAGCTACATGTTAGATGATGCAAGGATCAGTAACTTTCCTTCACTGCAATGCACGATCACGATTAAGCGTGCAAGACAAATGTTTCACCAGGCATTTTAAACAAAATGTTTTCCTTTCCCAGTTATTATCCAGTCTGTCAGGTATTGCCTGCTTTTGGAAGTCTTCTTAGAAAGCCGTAAAACAAACTAGCAAAATAAAATAAAAAGTAAAGTAAAGTAAAATAAAGCACAGGTAATCCTCTGTTTGTTTAATGACCATTCAACGTTACAACATCACTGAAAAGAAGTGACTTATGACCGTTTTTCATACTTATGACCGTTGCAGCGTCCCCATCATCACATGATCAGAATTAGTATGTTTTGCAACCGGATTGTATTTATGACGGTTGCAGTGTCCTGGGGCCTCGTTTTGCGACCTTCGGACAAGCAAAGTCAATGGGGAAGGCAGATTCACTTAACAACTGCCGTGATTCATTTAACAACTGTGGCAGGAAAATTTGTGAAATGGAGCAAAATTCACTTAACAAATGTCTCGCTTAGCGATGGATATTTTGGGCTCAGTTGTGGTCATAAGTCAAGGGCTACTTGTAAGGTATCGTATTTTTCGGAGTATAAGACGCACCTTTCCCCACTAAAAGAGGCTGAAAATTTGGGGGCGTCTTATACTCTGAATGTAGCTTTTTCAAAGCTTTTTTTTCCCCTAGCGCTAACGAGGTGCTAACGATCTTCCCGGCTGTTCCGGCTTGCAGGCTTTTTTTCATTGCTAGAAGAAGGTTTTTTCAGCCCTAAACAGGGAATAAAATAATATGCTGAAGCTGACCAGACTAAGGACGCTAGCCAGATGAATACCTGGTAGGTAGATTTTTTCCCCTCTATTTTCCTCCCCCAAAACTGAGATGCGTCTTATACTCTGGTGCGTCTTCTACTCTGAAAAATACCATATTTTTACATTCCTCCTTTATTACTTTTATAAATAACTCAAGGCGGTTATCGATCTAATGCTGCTCCCTCTTCCTATTGTCCCCACAGCAACCACCCTGTGAGAAGGGTTGGGCTGACAGAGAGGGGCCAAAGTCATCCATAAGGTGGTACTAGAACTCCGAGTCACCTAGTGATTGACCTAAGGTCACCCAGATATCTTTCATGGCTAAGGCGGGACTAAAACACACAATCTCCTAGTGATTGGGCCAAGGTCACCCAGATGGCTT
Source organism: Imantodes cenchoa (assembly GCA_027560375.1). NCBI lineage: Eukaryota > Metazoa > Chordata > Lepidosauria > Squamata > Dipsadidae > Imantodes > Imantodes cenchoa. The sequence goes on from JANHGD010006500.1 coordinate 154,719, forward strand.
AAAGGCTAAGGCGGGACTAGAACTCTTAGTCTCCTAGTGATTGGCCCAAGGTCACCCAGCCAGCTTTCATGGCTAAGGCAGTACTAGAACTCACAATCTTCTAGTGATTGAGCCAAGGTCACCCAGATGGCTTAAAGGCTAAGGCGGGACTAGAACTCACAGCCTTCTGGTGATTGGCACGAGGTCACCCAGATGGCTTTCATGACTAAGGTGGGACTAGAACTCACGACCTCTTGGTTTCTAGCCACATGCCTTAACCGCTAGATCAAACTACACAATTATTACAATAATTCTAATCATGGGCATGAATGCACATCCACACCCATGTACGTATATAACTAGAATAGTATTTTTCAACTTGGCAACTTTCTGGCATGGACCTCAGCATCTCCCAGAATCCCCCCAGCACCAAACTCTTGAACCATCGTGGTCAGCATTTCCAAACCTTGGCAAATATGTGGACTTCCACTCCCAGAATTCCCCAGCATACCAAGTTATAAGTTGCCAAATTTAGGGGAACGTAGGAGAATGCAAGTAGAGACAAGAGTGGACGGAATGCCTACTACGTCTGCCTACTCAGAGTTCCTTCACAATTTGTTCCAGATCGCAGAAGCTACTTGGATGGGCAGTGAAACATCTCAAACAAGCAAGAAAATAAGTCCGGTTGCTATGACTCCACTTCCAGACAAGTCTACCTGGATGACCAAGAATCGTCATCAACAAGACTTTACATACGAGTCCTGGACTTACAACAGTTCATTTAGTGACCGTTTGAAGTTACTATTAAAGTTCATTGCAAAATCAAAACCAGAAGTGCACACAGACGACTGATTCAGCTGGATTCAATAACTTCTTTATAAACATAATAATATATGAATTTATAATACCATTTAGCAGGTTATTTCTTCAAGTAAACACAAGCAAGAGTTAGTTTCATTACAGCAGAGTTCAGAGTGGAAGAGTACAGAGTGCAGAGTGCAGAGAGCAGAGTGGAGCCTTAAGCTTAAGTTCCAGTTTCGATTCTCTGCACAGACTCAGAAGTGGTTAGCTCCCATTGGCTGACTCAGTTGCTGTGCCTATTCATTGGCTGACCTTGTTACCATTGGCTCTCCCAATTCATGAATATCTTAACATAATGCAGTATCAGGGTTTTTCAATTCAATTGCATAGAATGTGAAGGATGTATCTTTTTGTTTTATTTTTTTTATAGTTTTCTTATTTATGATGTGCACTGAAGGTGGCATTTAATTTTGTTGTATGGGGTGCAATGACAATAAAGTAAACTTAATAGATTGTACAACTGAAGGCAATGCAAAGCTGACTCCCTTCTGTTTTTTTTTTTAAATGTTCCAAAATGTACCGTTTCATATTTCTATAAACCCGGCGCTGAAAATACTTGTAAAACATGTCTGGAATTTAGAAGTGAATGTCATCACCGTGTGGAACAAATTATGGAGAGCCATGTAAAACCGATGAAAGGATGCTAAAGATCACGGACTGGCAGCTTTTCCTATGCTTCAAGCCTTAAAGAGATTTCTTCCTTCCAACCAAGTGGATTTTAAAGACTATTGGAAGACATGAAAGGATCCCTATAATATGGAAGGGGAGAAACATTGTCCCTAAAGTAATGTTACTATTACAAGAGATATAAGCATCATTCACGTTTTCTCTACATTTCTACATTGGTTTCCATGCAATTTTTAACAGAATAACGGACTTGGAAGGGACTTTGGAGGTCTTCTAGTCATCCCCCTGCTTAAGCAGTAGCAGCTATATCATTTGGGATAAATGATTGTCCGATCTCTTCTTGAGAATCTCCAGTGATGGGACACCCACAGCTTCCGGTGGTAATCTGTCCACAGATGAATTGTTCTCACTGCCAGGAAATTTCTCCTTAGTGCTTCTTCTCTCTTTGATTAGTTTCCATCCATTGCTTCTCGTCCTACCCTCAGGGGCTTTGGAGAATAGGTTGGTGGCTCAGTGGTTAGAGTGCAATACTGCAGACCACTGAAACTGACTGCTAGTTCAGCAGTTCAGCGGATCAAATCTCACTAGGCTCAAGGTTGACTCAGCCTTCCATCCTTCCGAGGTGGGTAAAATGAGGACCCAGATTGTTGAAGGCAAGAGGCTCACTCTGTAAACCACTTAGAGAGGGCTGTAAAAGCACTATGAAGCGGCCTATAAGTCTAAGGGCTATGGCTATAATTAGGGAAGGGGACAAAATATGGAGCTGAAGCTATGCAGAATGGGAGTCTATTTCTGAATGAAAGAACATTAAACAGCTACATTGTGGGTACGTTTGTGCGTGCGTGTTACAGAGACATTGAAGAAGAAACAGATTCCCAACAAAATGTTTTGGCTTCTCTCTTTTTCAGTGGAAATGCTTTTGCTTTTAAACATTTCTGTTTCGCGTGGCGCTATAATAAGCAGATGTTTTTCCTTGATTAACTGCATTATTTTTGCATCCAGAAATAAATTATCTGCTGTTGGATACTTCTTTTTTAATCCTGTACTTTATTCAACACTAGCCACACAAACACTGCACTTAGATAATTTGTTCTTTCTAAAATGGGACACCATCTCCAAACTATAAATAAAAAAGAAGAGGCATAGCAGTTATATTCAGTTATCAACACTTTTGTGCTATTACATATTGAAGTTATCGTATTTTTCGGAGTATAAGACGCACCTTAGTTTTTGGGGAGGAAAAGAGAGGGGGAAAAAAATCTACCTACCAGGTATTCATCTGGCTTGCATAGTCTGGTCAGCTTCAGCACATTATTTCATCCCCTGGTTAGGGCTTTAAAAAACCTTATTCAGAGCAAGTAGCAATGAAAAAAAGACTGCAAAGACTTAGGGCTGGAAAAAAACATTCTTTGGAGAGAGTAGCAATGAAAAAGCCTGCAAGCCGGTTAGATCGTTAGCACCTCATTAGGCTGGGAAAAAAAAACTTCAAAAAAGCTGCATTCAGAGTATAAGACACACCCAAATTTTCAGCCTCTTTTAGGGGGGGGAAAAGGTGCGACTTATACTCCAAAAATACGGTATATATGTTCAATTATGGCCAACCAAAAAATGCAGTGACAGAGATAACAACACAAGGAAATCTCTTGTGACTACCTACTCTCCCAACCTACAAAGTTAAAAATTTCTCATCATACAGAAATATTTGGGTTTTGTTTTTTGCCTCATTATTTTTGCCTAAATTTCCATTTTTGCTGTTTACCCATGCCATATAGCTCATGTTCCTCAGGACTTTCTCCAGCCTTCTGAAAAAGGAAAAAAGAGAAATGTGCTCTCTGTGTTTACTTCTGCTCATGTAGCAATATAGTCTACAGCACTGCAATTATAGGGTAAGGAAAAGTTACCCATCCAATCAGTTCTGCTTATTTAAAAGTCTCCAGTCCATTACTGAAATAGCTGAATATATTGAGAAATAAAACTATACCGATATAATGCAAACCACAAAATTGTGAAAAAAAGATATTTAGCTATTAAAATAACCAAACAGCATTTCAAAATATTTTACAATATCTCAAGTTATCTAACGTTGTTCTGTATCATCACACTCTGAGTTGGAGGAGTAAAGAACAGATCTAACTGTATTCTTGTTTGCTGGAAATCAAATCAGCTTACAAAAAAATTCAGTGATTTAGCTGATACAGGTTAATCTTAAAAGATATACAAAGTTGAACCTAGTTAATAGTTAACTCAATTCCTATTGATAAATCGGAAAATAAAAATAGAAATGAAATACTGGAACTGATTAATGGAAATAAAATAATTAAAAGCACTGTGGAATAAGGCAATAGCAGGATTGCTTTAAAAAAAAACCTGCACAGATGCGCCCACAAAATCTTAAGGATTTAAGCTCAGCTCAAGGGAGATTTTATCTTACCTTTAAATCCTAGAGTTCAATGGGATTTATTCTTAAATATGGAGGCATGAGAGTACAGAATAACAGCATGATGTTTCAAAAATAAGGCAGTTGCTGAAACAAACATTTAGCCACACTGTTGCAAATCACTGGCATAATAACTATCCTTTTGAGTTTCAGCAGAATACAAAATTTGCTCTGAGTGCACCTTGTATAAATATCCATGCTAAACTCCTGCATATGCATTTTGCTGTTTTCTTGATCTTTGCCTATTTTGCAATTTTAGAAATTGAAGTTCAGGATGTAGACATTTAAATTTACTTTCTTCTGTTAGTTGTGCACTGCAAACTCCTGCTTATTGCCATAGAAATATTTGGGAGTTACTGCAAAATATATCTATTCATGTTCACAATCTTCCCACTACTTCCAGCCTGGAGATATTTCACGGTTCTCCCTTACCAAATGAAATGATTCCCAGGGCTGGGAATAAAGTCAAATTTTGTACTGACACGGCCACTCTCGTGTTGCAGGTAAGAAGTCTCCACGCTCAGGTGCTGGGTGTGCTTAGCATGGTGAGATATCCAGTTCAACAGCCAGTGGTAGCTCTTGTCCCTGCCTGGTACTTCCAGGGTGATCATATAATGCCGTTTGAAAACCATCATGCCAACCTGGGCCCCCTTACGTGCCAAGGCCAAGGCTGTGCCCACACCAACTAAACCAAAGCCAGCCCCAAAATATGGATTGTCCTTTAGGGCAAAGACAAAGTCAGAAAAAGGCATTGTGTGCAGGAGGAGCAAATAATGCCAAAGTTAAATAATCATTTGGTGCGGCATTTCTTTTAAAGCCTGAAAAATAAAAGAGAAAGCAGTTAAACTCATGAACAACAACAACAAAAACAACTCAAAGGCATAAACAGCTTGCATCAAATGCACCCAATTTTTTTGCAATGTCTAGATGACAGACCACTCTCCGGCTGGTATTACATGCCATTCATTTTAGCCTACTGCAGTTGCATATGCACCAAAGACAAATTCCTTGTGTGTCCAATCACACTTGGCCAATAAAGAATTCTATTCTATTCTATTCT
>JANHGD010006500.1:171819-182961 GCA_027560375.1 Imantodes cenchoa
TAGAATAGAATAGAATTTTATTGGCCAAGTGTGACTGGACACACAAGGAATTTGTCTTGGTGCATATGCTCTCAGTGTACATAAAAGAAAGATAATTATGCTACAATGCTTACTGTTTATCTATCTCTGATGGGCACAAGTCGAAAGAACAGGTGGGTGCCATTTCTTGTAACGCTTCTTTGAAAATATTTTAGAAAATGTTCAATTGCATTCAATTGTCATGTTGGTTGTTATTCATTTATGGGGCACAGTCTCCCCAGTATTCAATTGAATTTTGCCCCCAAATCATTTATCCCCTTTTCTTCCACTTTTAAAATTGGCCCCAAAGTAGACCTCTGTTTTTATTCATCCATTCACATGCTATGTTATTTTTCCGTGGCTTTGTGGAGATGGGAGAAATTCCTGAGAAATAAGTCACATCTTGATCTTGCAAGTCAATGAATATTGCACAATTTCCCTTCCCTTGTATAGGGGAAACAATAAAGTTGGTTGCCCCTCAATGGGAAGATAACTCATTCTGATTCAGATAAAATAAATCTCCCTTGAGGAACATCAAAGTCACCTCCTTCCCTATCTCCTGGTGAAGTGCAGAAGTGGAAATAAATTGTTTTCTGCTCCCAATCCTAATAAACAGCAGTATACTCTTTCTTTTGCTTTGTCACCATTCTGGTCTGATGGAAGAGACCTCTCCTGAGAAGAGTAAATAAATAGGATCCAATCTGGGTCACCAGGATCAGAGACTTAGTCCTGCGAGTTTTCAGACTCATGATAGAGACCATCTAGAACTCGTCTCTAGCAGAGTGTATCTGCTAGAGCAGGGGTGTCAAACTCAAGGCCCATGGGCCAGATCAAGCCCACAGGATGGTGTGGCCCTCCAGTAGCCCGTGCAGCTTATAGCGGATCCCGTTAGAGAGGAGACCGACTTGGTGATGCGCCAGCAGCCTGTGCAGCTCACACCCAAGTCGGACAGTGAGGAGGCCAACGAGGACTCGGTGCCAGAGACAGAGGTTCAGCCAGGGCCTTCGGAACTTCCAGCACCTTTTGGCAGTGATGAGGAAGTAGAGGCTTCTCCTTTTCTTAATGCAAGAGCATACAGAGATGCCAAGAGGCAGGAATGATCACTCCAGAGGAGGTCTCCTCATGAGTAAGACTTGGGGCTAATTGACCACTCCCCTAGTCTATTTAAGGACAGCAGAGGCAGCTGAAAGGCTGCAGGAAACAACGTTTTAGAATCTTGTATCCATCATGAGTACCTCTTGTCTAAGAAACTCTCTACTCTGCTTTCCTGCTTTGGCTTGCTTATTGAGAAAGACGTCTAGGCATTTTGCCAAGCCTTTGAAACTTCGTGAGATAACAAGAAATAATGGCATTGCTCTGATTTAAGACTTCGTTGAACGTATGCCATAAAGGTTAATTAGCAGCTGAGGGGGGGGTTTGTAAGAAAAGATTGCTTTGAGATTTGTGTGTGTCTTTACTACTAAGCCAGTTATTAGTAGTGGTTTATTGATTAAATTAAGTTCATCCAACCTTTGTGTTTGTTACATTCGTAAGTGGGGCAGAAAACAGGATGCTTAGATCTGGCCCATGGGGCTGCCCTGGAAACAGCAAAGGTCCAGCCCGCACGGCCCTCCAGAGCTCCATTTTCTCTGGCAGAGGGTTGCAGGAGGCCATTGCAGCCGAAAAAGGCACTTGGGAGCCCATTTTCGCTGGCAGAGCACTTGGGCCACCACAGGCACCCCCAACATGAGTGATGTCAAGCTGGCCACACCCACCCTGACCAGACCCACCCCATTTCCCCCTTTCCAAGGTCAAACACAACCCTGATGCGACCCTCAATGAAATCGAGTTTGGCACCTCTGTGTAGAGAGAAGTTCCCTGAGGATGGGCTCCAGCATGAGTCCCAAAGGTTGGATGACTAAACCTCGGGTCGTGGTGACTAACCCAGATTGGATTCTACAATGTTAACCTGGGACACATATTTTTTTTACCTTCATCATATAGTCCAAGTTTTCTGTGACTGTTACACAAGGCATTTTCATATTACCTTGAAACGTCCGGACAAATAGAAAAAAAAAAAGATACTGATGGAGTGATCGGACTTCCCTAGTTTTGATGGCCTGTCAAACTCCCAAGCTCAGAAGGTCTCTCTGAATATAATTTAATAATGTTTACATGGCACTGTTCTTTGAGTGGTATCATTTTCTAAGAAATATATATTTTTGTGCAGAGATCTGTCCATCTCACTCCTGAAGGAAACCTTCAGATGATTTGCATCAGATGCCGATGTGTTTCACAAAATACTTGTCTGAAGTGATTAAAATGTAAGCAACAAAGACAGGACAATGTCCAAAGGCATAAAATGCAACCCTTCCACGTTTCAACAAAAATGCCCTGCACACATAACTTGTCTCCGCTTGACTTAAATATTTAACCAAATGCTATTCATTGCAGGAAACCCGTGACATCTGTAACCATGTGGGAAATCTGGTTCAAGTCAACTTACACATTTAAATATTACTTACAAATTCATGTTCGCTCTCACGGCATTTGAGTAGGCAATGTTGACAGTGCCAAGGTAAACCTGGGGATTTCTCAGCTCTGTACTGAAGAGAATTACATGGCAGGAAAATAATTACACTGATTCCAAGCATGCAGTCAAATATAAAGTTAAATGGAAGACAATGTACTATATTGGGTTTCCTGCAAGGAAAAAAAATGTAAAGTTGTAGCATGAAACTGAATGGGTTGCTAGTATCACTTCAAAACATGATCTCTGCATAATATTTTCGTGCCATTGCTATCACCCTTATTTGTTCTTTCTTTTGTGCAATGGCTAAATGTTCCATATGTCCATACAAATGGGTGCGTTTTAACAATCCAAAACTTTTAAGTTGAAGGAATATTATGTAACATTGTTCTCTGCCTGAGTTACTGCTGTTAGTAAAGAGGTTTAGTTTTCCTTTCATAGCCATGCTACATAAGAAAGGCTGTAGAGGATTTTGAGAATTTAGGATCTCTGGGCTAACTGCCCTTACTCTCGAGTAGCAATAGCTACAGCACTTAGACTTATATACCACTTTACAATGCTCTACAGCCCTTTCTAAGCTGTTTGCAGAGTCAGCATATTGCCCCCAACAATCTGGATCCTCATTTTACTGACCTTGGAAAGAAGGAAGACCGAGTCAACCTTGAGCTGGTGAGAATTGAACTGCTGGCAGTCGGCAAAATTAGCCTGGAATACTGCATTGTAACCACTGTGCCACCACAGCTGCCCTTCTCTGACAGCATAACATTGGCTGCTGCATGTACCACAAGATATTTGCAGCTACAAGGTGATATGATACGTTTTGGCTTACTATAAGCTATGGTTTATGCTGTTGGGTAAAATGAGCTAATTCTGACTAATTTGACAAGAACAGTTAAGAAAAACCAGAACCTGGTGTGAAATGTGAATCCAGGAATGGGATGATGGGAGAAATAAACACTTGAATTTATTCATTTCTCACAAACAGATGGAACCATTCACAACCAAGATTGCTTGGCCAACATACCTTCCCTTAGAGAAGCTGCAGCTACTTTTTCTCTGATTGCCTTATAAGACCCAGCATATATACAATACTGACTGATCAATTAATGTCCAAGCATATGTATGTATTGTATTAATTAATCATTGAATTATATCTCAACTTTTCTTCAAGAATGCAACATAATTTACAATATGTGTGATGTTTCTTCATTTTTATCCCCACAACAGAACTCTGATATTGGGCTGAGAGAAAATGACTGGTCAAACTTCACTCGGTGAGTTTCTAAATTCAATGGTGTGTGGAACCTGAATTCTCTAGCCCTATGTCAATCATTATATCATAGAGAGAGACACATCCTGCAACAGCTTATAGAAAATTACAACTTGCAACATGATATTATTGCTGACTGATTTCAGCAAGTTACACAGTATTGTAGACATCCAAGGCTGCAGCAATTATAATTGCTTATTTTATTGTTAGCTTTTGCTTTATTTTGTTTTCTACTACAAGTGTCATAAATGCATGTTATTGTTTTTAATTATTTCAGATATGGCCAACCATTTATTTCCTTGCACAAACAAATATTTTTTTGTTTGCTTCTTTGTAACCATGTGCATCATATACACTTACTACAGTATTGGAACTGTCTACACCTTTTTCACAACTTTAAAAGGTGCCCTTTTAGTGAGAAAACTGTAGGAAATCATTTTTTTTTTTTTGAGTAAGATATAGCCTTGTACATGAAGTGGACAGATTTTTTAGATCGTTCAGATTCCATTGAAAGTATATTTAGACAAAGTCCTTTTCTTACCTTAGGACAATCTCAACAGGGTAAGAAGGAACTATATTTCTTCATTATAGCATTAGGAGAAAAAAGAAAAAGGAAAATACAGTACTATATATATTCTTTTTGAATATTTACATTTTTTTAAAAATGATATGTCAGCCACAGTAGAAGAAAAAGCAAGGATTGCTTAATTGTTTGATGAAAGAGTTGTTTGAAGAAAGAGTCAGAAATAGATGGTATCTTTTCTCCATGACTTTGAAACCGCATTTATAAAAACCAAGGAGCAAGAAAGAATAAAAGTCCCCTTGTGAAGAAATCTATAATGCCTGCTCCATGCAAGGAGAAGAAACAGAATATACAGCCCGCTGAAGACAGCTTCTCCTCATTCATTAACAATTGTAAAACATTATTAATTCCACAACGTGTTTAAAATGCCATTATTTAAAGAACTAATTTTTCTGAGCCATGGTGGCGCAGTGGTTAGAGTGCCGTACTTCAGGTTACTTCTGCTGCCTGCCTGCTGCCTGCAATTTGGCAGTTCAAATCTCACCAGGCTCAAGGTTGACTCAGCCTTCCATCCTTCCAATGTCGGTAAAATGAGGATCCAAATTGTTTGGGGGCAATATGCTGATTCTGTAAACTGCTTAGAGAGGGCTGTAAAGGACTGTAAAGCGATATAGACGTCTAAGTGCTATTGCTATCTTAATACTAGAAAACACCAAAAATAGTTTTATGAGAAGACAGTAACTTTCACGCAGCACCATGCATACAATTAGACACTGTTGAAGGCCTCCAATAGTAGATAATCAGAATAACTAATGGTGTCAAATTAATAAGTGCTTATTTGTTAAAAGATAATGCCCTCTATATTAGACTATCTTCATGTTGATGAACATTATTCACTAATAAATGTGACTGCAAATGTTTCCCATTCAGTTTATGTGAACTTTCTTCCAGTTGACTTTGATAAAGATGAGTCTGTTAATCTTCATGAGTAGTTTCAGTTTACAATGGAACATAAGAACATTTTGTTCCTTATTCATTTTTAGAAATACATGTATATTTTACATGTTTGTGCAGTTCTTGTTCTCTGAATCAAAACAAATCATGGCATTATGGTTGCTATGTGGAGAGATTTCAGTAAAACAATACACATATTAACTGAAGTCCCCCTCTATCTCAAAAGAAACATTTCCTTGCCATTTTCATTATATTGTGAGGCAGTTTACCTATTTACTGATGTCAAAACACACTAAGTTTCATTGTCAAGTGTATAAGTACTGTGATTTGCAGGGGCAACAGGGATAAGACAGGACAGTCTGCAAAATTTGTGCTACTAAGATATCATTGGATTATACAATGTATTAGACGCTTTCCAAAATGTGTGTCTATTCAGAAGTAAGCCCCATTATTTTTCTATTTTGCCCTGTTTTGAACTAGCAGCATGGTTAATAAAAGAATTGCAAGATTCTTTTCCCTGACAGGTACAGTATGAATGGAGAGATACAGTCAATCAAGCCAAACCACAATTCTCATATTATTTCATAATTTATAGATGATGATGATGATAGTGATGATGATGACGACAACAACAACAACAACAACAGAATAATAGAATTGGAAGGGATCTTGGAGGTCTTCTAGTCCAACCACTTGCTCAAGCAAGAGACCCTATACCATTCCAGACAAGTGACTATCTAATCTCTTCTTAAAAGCCTCCAGTGATGGAACAACCACAAGGTAAGCTGTTCCACTGGTTATTTGTTCTCACTGTTAAGAAATTTCGCCTTAGTTCTAGGTTGGCTCTCTCCTTGGTTAGTTTCCATCCATTGTTTCTTGTTCTGGCTTCTGGCTACTTTAGAAAATAGGTTGACACCTCCCCCCCCCCTCTTCTTTGTGGCAGCCCCTCAAATATTAGAACACTGCTATCATGTCACCCCTGGTAGCTAGTTACATTGCCAACTATCTCAAATGCCTGAACTCCATTACCAAAATTATTGGGGGAATCTTCTTTGTTGCTGCAGTGGAAAACACTCAGTCATTAACCAGTACTTTTTCCTGTCTCTTGCAATAAGATAAATCTCAAGAATATATAATGCATCAAAATATGTCACAGCAAACCAAAGTGCAACACAATATTTTTAGCTGGAGCCATTTTTGTTTGCCTTCTTTATTAATCAGAGCATATGTTGTTATTACTAATCATTTATATTTCCCCATACATTTCAATAAACTCTTTCCTCTGTCTTCCTGCTGACTTGAACCGGGTGAATTATTCACACTGAATAAATTATTCAACCAAATGTAGCCTCTTTTCTGTTCACAAATTATCTGTGAATAGTCTTTTTTTTTTTTAAATCTTCTGTTGGTTATTCCAGAAAGAATTAATTTGAACATATTTTAGCCCAGGGCTACTTTATGAACCATTCACCTTACCAAAAAGTAAGCGTTTGATGTACTATTTTATGTCACATGTACTCACCTTTATGGAGCAGATGATCATGTAGGGGCTGATGTTCCATAATTGATTGATTCAAATGCTCAGAAATACTTGGAGATGGGACAGAATTGCAAAGACATTTGCAATAATTATTCTCACGAGTGATGATTCTTTCGTTCTCCTTTGCCAAATTTTACACTCCGTTGCTCAGATTAATTCATTTGGTGAATACCAATGCATAACAAACAAATCGATGTTCTCACTTGATGTTTAGTATCTGTTTATTGGCGTCGGAGTGGCATCCAAGCAACAGCAGTTATCCTTACGAAGAAGTTCAAAACCTTTCTATGACCCTCATACACACACAAACACAGATACTAACAAAAGGTGCTCTAAAAATAATTGTAATTATTTTTTAAAAATCCAAAGATAGTTTCCCCTTCACTGGAACACAGCACAGCCAAGGTAATCATACATTATTTTATAAATGTAACATTCCCTGCTGCTTGAGATAGAAGGGCCACCTTTCCATTCTTGCACAGTACATGCAAAATATACAGATGCACATGTATACAGCATCTACTTACTCCGCAATCTCTATGCAGATGAAAAGACTAAAGAAAAGGCTAACTTTTCAGATCCCACCTAGCCATAGTTGCCCTGCCCCATCCTGACTTAGCAAACTAAACAACTCTTGTCACATTTTTCTGAACATGCAGTTCTCTGCAAATGCCAGCAACTTCTTTAAGGACTCTTTAAGCAACTGCTTTAAGGACCTTCTGGGAGAGCTATAGGGTTGCTGGGCCAGGCATAAAGAAGCTGATTTATGGCAAAGCCTAGAAACTATTGAAGATGTACAGTATAGCACAAAAAGTGATACTTCAGATTTGCTGTCATAAATGCTGACGACACATAATGAGTGCTGGAGATGGCAGGAACTGAGATATCCATAAAAAGGAGCAGCAGCCGCAGCAGCATTCTAGCCTAAGGTTTGGTCTGGTTTTGATCTTGGGGTGATGATAGCATTTAATGCTTCCAGTGTAAAGTAACTTGTGCTTCTAGGTCAATACATAATCACAAGCATGTTCCATCTCATCTGAGAGTTTAGGTTTCTCATTATTTTGACATGGGAATCACATGAGAGAAATAAAGAAGTCTAAAGTAAGAAGAAGACAAAGAGGAAGAAATCCTTCCATCCAAATACACCAAAGGGAGAATTAGTAAATTGCTCCATTGGCCTATCTGCCTGATACGATTCCATTAATTCTGTCCCATTATTTTTCCTACATCTCTTATCTCCCCTCAAAAAGCAATAAATACATCTATAAACAGCCAAAAGTCTGTGAGAGTAAGACACAGGTGATTCTCTTGGGCTCAGCTAGGAAGTCTTTCCTTGATGACTCTAGAGGTACAAGGGTGAAGACAAAAAGAGGGTTGATGAGAGAGAAGAAAAGAAAAACAAGTTGCTATATCACCTTCTGGCAATTTCTCTTGCATTGTACATATTTATTTATGAAATTTATATGGCCGCCCATCCCTGACTCTGGGCTACATACAGCAAAAATACATAAAAGCATATGTCAAACATAGTCATATATATTTACAAAGTGCACACAAAAGATCAGCAAAAGAGCTTATCAGTTGTAGGAGAAGGACTGGCAGAGCCAGGGGAGAAGTCAAAAGAGGGATCAGCCTAGAATCCCTACATAGCCACAAAGCCCAATCCTGCTTGAGTGCTGTTGACACTGATCTAACTCTATCTGCTGCTGATCATTAGTAGAGAAGATTCTTGTGCATAGGTTTTAGCAATAAATCAGTTACTTTGAACATGTGGACCTGTGGGTTTTTTTAACCTGACATCAGCTCCCTGAGACCCCAAGTTGGGTGATAAAGTCAGTGTTGAGGGTCTTCTGGGAAATAGTGAAGGATGGAGCTGACCTCACTTCAGGGGAGAGAATGTTCCATAGATGGGTGCCACAGTGCAGAAAGCCTTTCTTTGGTCCTGCCAGTTAGGCTCATTCCCTGAGAGATGGGACCTGCAGATTGCCTCTCTTGCCAGATCTGATGGGATGAGAAAATGTAATCAAGGAGAAGCAATTCATCAAATAACCTAGCCCCATGCCACAAAGGGCTTTAAAGGTCAAAACCAGCACCTTGAATTGGATCTGGAAACAGACTGGCAACCAATGCAGTTTGTAGTCTTGCCTAACCTAAAACCTAAAAAAGATCATTAGGAAGAAGCATGTGGTCTACCAGATAACTGGAGGTCCACCTCTTCCATCTTCAAAAATCCCAACCCACCGGACACATGTCAGCACAATTAAGGTGGATTGTGGGGATTTTCCCCCCACTGATAGTCCCCTAGTAGAGTTGGCTGGCTGTGCTTTGCTTGCAAGGAATAGGAATATACTACTGTGGACAGATTCGTTTACAGGAGCTCCCACTGGTGAGCCTGCTAAAAGAAGTAGGCTGCCTAAAGCTTAGGTTCATTGAGCATTATGGGATAGTTTTGCAGTGTAAGAGCCCTACTTTCTGCAAGAGAGCAATTGTATGTTGGCCTTACATTCCTGTCTTTGTAGAAGGGAGGGCAGCCATTGACAAACTCAGGCACACAGTCAAACAGAAAAGTTTTCCGTCTGTCATGTGATCTACATAAACAAGTACCTTCATTTTTTAAGTTAGATGAAGGCCATTTTCCTTTTACTGTTGTATAAACAGAGAATTGAAGGGTAAAATAGTTAAAAGTTAATGCTATACTGCTAATGTGGCTTTTAAATCACGTCAGCAGCAATCACTGCATTATAATTAACAATTTATTGAACCAGCAATAAAATGAACATCACATTACTTCTAAAGCAGCAGAATAAAATGGCTAATAAATAGCATAAGCCAGACAAATTGCAGAGTAATAGAAATTTTCTTAAGATTTATGGTGTGCAGAAAGATGGATGTGCTATTAGTAGAAGCTCCACTACTTGACAAAATTCTTTTGCAAAGACATAGTTACCAGGCGTGTCAGAGTTCACAAGACTAAGTGGTTTATCCAAATCTCAGCTCACTCCCATTACAGTGGGAAATACTCATTACCAGGCTTTGAAAATGCAAGCAAAGTATGCATTTGCCAAGAATCAAACTGCTACTGCCAGAAAGATACTAACATATTTTACAAACTGTCAAATGGCAAGTCTGCTTGCTTAATCTGAGTTTTAATCTTTTTTTTTTTAATAGATTTTATTCAGATGGCAAATTCTATAATCCGAGGTCCTGGGATAATTCAGTTGCGATCTGACAAAATGCTACAGGTTTCCAGTCCGAGAGAGAACTAAAGCAAAAGAAGAAGGCCATTCTGAATTTCAGCTAATTAGAAGAGTGGATAATCAGTAATTTCAGAAAGGAAGGAAACCGAGGCCCAATTCACATATTAAATTCCTGGCATGGTTATCATTTCGCTGTTGTTTGGTCCTGTACCACAGCAGTAACATCTGTAGAAAGCCGGAATGGAAGATGGGCAGATGATGAAGCCGCAACTCTTGCTTGCATCACAGTCCCCGTAGGCACAGCTGAGTGATTTGAAACAAGCTGCTGGAGTATCAGCAAAGAACGATGGGAGGGTAATGATCTCCACACGGTCTCCAAGAGTTTTCATTCAATAGGATGAAACATAACTGATTTATTACTAAAACATAACTGATGTATTCCTACTATACATAAGAATCTTCTCAACTAATAATCAGCTGATCCCTCTTTTAACTTCTCCCCCTGGCTCTGCCGGTCCTTCTCTTACAAATGGTGAGATCTTTTGCTGATCTCTGTGTTTACTTCCATGAATTTCAGAAATTTCTAAAGGAGGAACCTTTCCAGAGGTGGGATTCTCATAATTTCCCTACCGGTTTGCCCAGCGTACACATGCTCGCTTCTTTTACGCGCCTTCTGTGCATGCACACGGCTTTCCACGCATGCGTTTTGCTCATGCACGTGGCTTGCACGCAGGTGCGCAACTTAAAAATGTGGCTAAATAGGAGAGCATAGCGTTGGGGCAGGTGGGTTGCTACTACCACTTTGCTTGAACCGGTCCGAACCAGTGAAATACCACCTCTGAACCTTGCCCAGAACAAGATAGCCTAGGAATTGTGCCTGTGAATTCTGTCCTGCCTTGTGTGATCCTCACCCAAGTGGTCAACAGGCATGTTGGCGTTCCAAGCTTCCATTCAATGCTGAGTGAAAATATTACAAAGAATAACTTTCATGGGGGTCAAAGAGCAGATGCAGATAAAGCTGCCCTTGAATAGGATAACAGAAGAAATTACAGTCCCTTTCTCATTTTCAGAGCAAATACTGTGAGCTAAAGAATATCAGTCAGAGACCTTCTGAACCTGAATGAGGTAGAA
>JANHGD010006506.1:0-10306 GCA_027560375.1 Imantodes cenchoa
GGGTGGGAGGCAAGGGACTCAGCCCAAGAGCTGGGCCTCCTTAGAGAGGCAAAGGAGCAGGTTTATGTCTACTCCAGAACCTGGAAACAGGCACTCCTCAGCAGCAACCTCCTACATACTTGGGACTGTTCCCCGTCCAAGTCCCCCAACCAGCACGGGCTCCATTTGCTCTCCCTCCACTGCCGCTCAGTACCAGAACGGACAAGAAGGAAAAGGGTGCTTCTCCTCTGGGCTTGATTCCTCTGCCCCCTCCCCCAATGCTCCCTTGCCAAGATTGTGGCTGAAGCAGCAGCCAAGCAAGCCCCTCTGGCACAAGGGCCCCCTCTGCCTTCCTGAGCTGAGCTACACTAACAAATACAGTAGCCAGCCTGCCCCCTTAATTGGTGGAGGAAGGGAAAATAAGGAATTATTAGACTGGCCTGCTTTCCCAGAAAGTGCTGCCTCTCTCTCTCCATCCCCATCCCAGCCCACAATTTGGCTATTGAAATTAAGGCTGGCTTCCCCTCAGCCCAGTTCTTGATCAGGGAGCCCATAGCCTCAATCTGAAACCTAGGAAGAGGGATGGGGAGCACTGGAGATGTGTTTGCATTTTCAAGTTAAGAAAATTTAAAATCTACAATGCTGCTTTATTCAGAATGCTGCACCAAAACCTTTTTCTTGAGCAGGGAGGAAAACCACCTTTAATGCAGGGCCAGGAGCAGGGAAGAGCCAGAATGGGTTCTGATGTCACTGTCTCCAAAGAACTCAATTCAGTCATCGCCTGCATTCCTTAATTATTGGGCCAATGAGACCTCAGCTGAACAACACCTGGTTTCATAATTCCTAAATCCAAATTTCCTAATCTTAAATCAATTAACAGTTCCCTGAGTGAAAGCACTTCCTTGGGTGATGATATATATGAAGAGATTGGCGAACAATAAAAGGGTTTAGCCAGCAATTCAATTTAGGGAGATGGAGAAGGCTATTATAAGCTACTGTGGAGCGCAAAAATAAATACAAAGACAATGAGGAAAAAAGGAATTGGCGAACTCTCTACAGATCTTAGAATCACAGGCTTGCAATTTGGGATCCAAGGAAGAGGAGTATGCTAAATTTCGTCCATGCAGTGTTTAACTGCATGTGGTTAAGAGGGTCATTAGTTGATGTTGCAGGCCAATTTTCTTTAATATAGGAAAAATGCTGGGAACAGATGGAATGAGAAAGAGAAACATCATTTATTGATTTAGGGGGAGGAAATGGGTACAACTGGACAGAGATGCACAGAGTGTTAATTTATAAGATGGGCAGAATGCCCTTTCTCTATTCAATTGGTACTTTCTCTGTATTAGAGGTAGCTTCGTTAATTTTCATAGGGAAATAAAGTGCTATTTACACACTTTCCAGTCTCTCTATTGGGGATGGGGGTGGGGGGCAGTTCCTTGTTCTGGAGCCTGGTGTGCTGAAGCTTGTTCTTAATGAAAGCTCCTTGGAACAGGGAAATGTTTTTCTGTCATTCTGTACATTCTGTAAAATACTGCAAATGCCAGAGATGTTGATGTTATTGCTTCTATCTACCTGATTCAATGTTATATTAATAATCAGTACTGTTCCATATATTATCAGAGCATAGCTCCCAGTATTCCTTATCATTGGACTTATTGTTGTGGTAAAGATCAGCAATAGCTGGAGAACCATGTTACTTATTTTAACTTATTTTAAAGAAATTGTTTGACCTTTCCTTATTCCAGTAGGAGTCTTCAAAGTAATGTTCTCCACAATAATGTTGTTTGTAATTGGTGGGCCCACAAACCACTATGACATTTTCACTATAGGAAAGGTTGACTAACCTAATTACAACATTTTGTTTAGAAAAAAAATCAGGAATATTTGAAGGCACTGACTTCCCAGGGGAGATTCACTGTACCAGGGTATTGCCTGGATTTCCCACTATTAAGGCATTAGCTAATTGTCAGAGTGATTAGCATAGATTTTTTTTGTCAAGCTACATACATTTCTTCCATCATCTTTTACAGTCAATTAAGAACACTTTAACCAGGGGCCAAACACCTTGTTGGATATGCAATGGTCTGGAAAGTCACAGAAGAAGTACAATATGTGCCATTAACTTTATTGCTGCAAGGTGAATTAATAGCAGCTCGCCAAACAGCTTTCATTCTTGAGCATTGGCACAATGGAACAATAGTTGTGCTCCTTAAGACAAGAAAGGTCCTGCTTCCTGACTCTCATTTTTCAACCTACATCTGGAATGGCCAAGTTTCCAATCCATTAAATAGGTCCCATCTGTCCAACAAAACTGTTATGCTACAGGATAAGATGATTTTGCTATTTGTCTTGGCTAACTTCCTCCAGTGTTATGGTGGTCATGTTGCCAGCCAATCCATCTGTACCAGATCTGATTCAGCAAGAGAATGGTGGTACCATAACTTTTGCCCTGGTCTTAGCTTTATGTTAATTCTACTCCTGTCTGATGGGTGCAGAGTCAAGGATTTATAGTTTCCTAGGTCACATTGACCGATGATGCTACCTTCCACTAATATGAAGACTTGAATTTTTAGAACAATTAATTTAATATCTGCTCTGCATGATGAGGCCTTGCAACTATAATTTTGTCCATTGATGCTTTAGAGCATCATCATTGGCAGCCTTCAGTCTCGGAAGTCTATGGTATCGTGCTCTAGAAAGAGTTCCTAGAACAGCATCTAGTGTAGCTAGAAAGGCCAATCCGAGAGTGACAATCTTTTCCACCCTGAGGGCAGATCCATTCTGTCCCCTGCCCGGCCCCCAGATTTGCTTTAGAGCAAACTTGCCAAATTTAATCAATTTAAAATTAATAAACCACTGTGCAAAAACATCTAAAATCCTGTCTGAAATAATATGAACAGTTAAAGAAATGTAAATAATTTCTTCCTGTAGCTTCTGTTTTTAGAAGGAGGGATGGTGTTGGTGCCCACAAAACTTTATTCCCCTAATCCAGTGCTTATTAGGCCTTATTCTAAAGTTATTCCTACATCTGATATACCAAAATGGTTGGGCTATATTTCTTGGAAGTAGCAGAATGATAGTCTTTTGGCTGGGCAAGAGTAGTATGAGTGGCAATTTTTTGTTCTGCACAAATGCTGGTTTAGATAACTGTAAAGCATAGCAATTTGATAGCTTTCCTTATCCTTCTATCTATTATTCTGCTAACTGAAGGGAGGAGATATAGGATGAAGCATTGTGACTGGATACCTTCCACCATTATGAAATATTGAAAGATCAATGTCGCTGCAGCACCTGGCATTGGTATATGATACTTAAAACTCCCACTGAAGCATTTCCATATTTTGCTACCTTGTTTGCTTTTCAGGAAGCTTGACCAAAATATGTGCATGTAGCAAGTCAACCAATTCCTTTTTCTCAAAAAAAAAAAAAAAGGTTTTGAATATGAGTAGAATGCAGGGCGATTCTCCCCATTGGTAGGAATTAATAGCAGCTCAAAAATCAGATCCATTAGGCTGTTGCATGCCCAGGAGTCCCCAACCTAGTGGCCCGTGAGGGTTAGCAATTGGCCTGCGAAAATATAGGTGAGCACATGCATGGGCACTCCATTTAAGGGAGTGGCAAAGTGATGGGTTCTAAATCCCATTGCTACCGGTTCGTGAACATGCTCACACACACACTTGCTGCTTTTGCGCATGTGCAGAAGCATCCGGGGTGGGTGGGTGGAGTCTCCTGCCGCTGTTGCTACTGGTTCATAGAACCATACTGTATTGGTAGCAACCCACTGCTGGAGTGGCACGTATGCATGCATACCACTCACACAAATGGAGCTGTGTGCGTCTGCTGGCCGCTTATGCAGAACCATCCCCTCCCCACCCCCACTGGTCTGCAAATCTGGAAACATTGGGGATTTCTAGTCTAGACTGAAATATTTTTCTAGGTTCATACCAGAGGTGGGTTCCTCCTGGTGCGGACTGGTTCGCCCGAACCGGTAGCAAGCCTCTGGTGACATCATGATGACATCATGGTGTCAGTCTGTGGACACCGCCATCTTTTTTTAAAAAAAGAATTTTTGGGAGGGAATTTTCCAGGGTTTTTTTCCTGGTTCATACCTCTCATTCTTACACCTTATCTTCTCAGGATGGAATTTATGTGGGCTCATTTTGGTAGAGGGATGTGGGTGGACTTCACTTCCAATATCTCTGCTCTGGCTGCTCTTAGATATCTTTCCACATAGATAGGAAACAGTAATAGGAAAGCTTGGAGATCCTGGAACTAAGTCCAAGGTGCATTATAGTTCAGACACCTTTCCCAAATTTAACCTTCATGTTGACTATCTATGGAAGTCCATTTTTGCTATGTTTTGCTAAGGGACACATGGCATGGATTTTGTAACTTGTTAACTAACATAGTTATTTTGTATTTTAATTTGATTAATTTTCTCTTGTTTAAAATGATGTTCAGGCTCACGGAAGCAAAAAAATTGCCGAAATCTCTCGTGCATGTTGTCTCGCGAGATAACATGCACATGCGTGAGATTTCGGTGATTTGTTTTGCTTCCATGCATGCGCAGAAGCAAAAATAAGCCAAAATCTCATTCAGGCGAGCAAAGCAAAAACTTTTTACAAAAGTCCAGATTTTCTGCATAGGTTATTTATATATAGCATTTAGAAATAAAAATGATAATTCTTAACCTTATTAATGCAAAGCCTTTGCCAAGAAAGGGAAACTCCTGTAACTCAGATATATTATGAAATGTAAACTTGCAAGCCTTTGCTTATTTTGATCGATTGTGTTTGTTGCAGTTAATCCCAAGGAAAGCAGTGCTGAATCACAAATTGCTGAAGTTTACTTACCTAACCTTAGAATTGGAACCTTTCTACTTCTAGATTAGCCTTCCCGAATTGGTGCATTCCAGATATATTGAGACTAAAAGTTCCCACATTTACAATTACTGCAGCTAAAATATCTGGAGTTATCTGTAAAGGATAAAGTGTGTGGAATACAGACCTGCAGCTACTATATTACATCATCATTCAGAAGGGGCTAAAGTAAATCTCTGTTTAAAGCTCCCCCCCCATCTAATTTTGAGTAGCCTAAGAGTATAGTGCTTGCTAAGGACAATCATGGAAACAAACAACATGCCTTGATGTTGGCCTGTGATACAGTTGCCAAGGCAGCTTTAAGTGAATCCCAAGGTTGTTGAAGCTAATCTATTATCAGAGGTTGCCATACATTTAAATAAAACTATACAAAAATAAGGCAGGAGTGCGTTCTTGGGAGTTGATTCAAAATTTTGAATCTGATGCAGCTCATATTGAACTCCTTTTATTTCTGGTGCTAAGATATTGAATTGAAAGCTCAGCCATACCAGGTAGACCAAACAGTTAGCATAACGAAAAAAGCTTATTCTACTTTATTGCAAAGCTGACAGAATCTTGCAAGTCTAAAAGTACAGTTTTCCTAACCTCACCTTTTCAGGCTGATAACGTAGAGAAGGTCCCACCTGAGCCTCTTGCTCTGCTTACTATGCAGTTATGGCTATGTTGTTGCTTATTTGACCATACCCTCTCTACTCCTGGTTTCCCAGAGTCACTCTCAAATACCATTATATCTGTGAGACCCGCTTCTCAAGTCTGATTGCCAATCATCAATCTCCAATTTTGTTTTTGTTTTGTTTTCCTTTCTCATTCCATGGCAGCAGGCAGTCTTCATTTCATTTATTTGGCTGACAGTGCACGGTCTGATGTTGAGCAATAGCCATCTATAGCTAGGATTTGATCAGCATCTGCCTGGTACGAAGAAAAGTACACAGATTCAATAGTCTTGATGATTTAGAGCCACAGAATTCAACAGCATATGGCAATGACCTTGAGGGAAGAGAGGAAGAGATATTCTCTAGGAAACAATCAGACAAGAGAAAGAGCAGACCCCAGTGGCTTAAGGTCAGAGGAAGAAACCTAGAGAGGACTCAGCCATAAATAAGCCAACAACCCAATTTGTTTATTGTTCAGCTGCTTCTGAAGCCTTCTGTGTTCATTCTTCCCTAGATATAAATTGGATCATGTTTACAGGACTGAAAGTTCTCCTCTTAGATGGTGGATGGTGGTTTCAAGTGAACCAGAAACCAGAAGCTATGGCAACTAATCAGAATCAAGACTTAAGAGAAAGCTAGAAAGCAGGGTTAAGAAACAATCCAGAAGGACATCTACAGCCAGGTTAAATCAGGTCAATATAGAAAATTCTTGATTGAGAAGATCCCCCCACACAGAGAAGTCATATACCAGTTCAACAGCAGTTCTTGCTATGCTGCTCATCCTAAAGCCCCAGCAGTAATTCTGCAGGAACTCACACTGGTAATCTCAGAAACAGTACTGAGAATCCCAGACTGTTTAGATATGGCCAAGGATTATCAGGATTTTGTAACTTAATCCCTAGCGTTGTCCCAACTTCTCTTTGATTTAAACTGGGAAGTAGGACAGGATCATATAGGTCTGCTAGCTTGACTGGCAAGCCAGCTTTGGTTATTCAGAAATCACTGCAAAATTGCTTCTGCCTAGCAGAGTCTTATCTGTTTGGTATTCTATGGAGCGAGTCAAGGGAAATAAATTGGGCAGTGGCTAGATACTTGCATTAAATATGATTAAACTCTATTTAAAACTCATTATCAAGACTACTTTGTGCTGCTGGTGTAGGCAAAAAGCAGTTACTTTTAATCACCATTGTATCATTTTGCCATCCAAGGGACTTTTCTGGGCAGTTCAGGATATTATATAATTTGGACCAATTGGCCATTTCATTTGTTGAGCTCTAATGATGTAGACAAAGTAAACCTACTTCATATGTACCGTTCAATTCTTTCGCCTCTTGATTTATTATTAAGGGGAAAGAAACTGACTGTCTGGTTCCAGGGGATAATAAATGCCTCCTTGGAAAAGGTGAAAGCCCAATCTGCTAAGAACACGGATTATGTTTACATATGTGTATCTCACACTACATAAACTCACCTGCTGCCATTCTGGTGCCCCCTTAAAGCCTTAGGGACAACAGCATTGTTCTGGTCATCCTTCAGATATGCCTAATAACAACATGCCTGTATTTTTTAATGTTTTATTTATTTTTACTATGGAGACTTCCTTTGCATTTATTTACTTAGAAAATTTATATGGCCTGCCATCTGATATACAAACTTTGGATGGCTAATAACAGTCAACATGAGCAATATAATGAAACCTTTATAAACCAAATAAAAACAAAATTAAAATGAATCATAGTACAATAACCAAGGAACCATAAAACTCATTGACACAAAGCCACAGCTATATTGGTCTCATCTATTATCTCAACCCAAGCCTCGTGGGGGGAAAAAACATGATCTTAAATGTGTATGTGAGTGTTCCATAGAGCAGGTGTTGTGAAGCATTGCTCCTCGTCTCGCAAGTTGATATTTGTTTAAAAAGGAGCTCACTCTCCCTGTCAGTTCTGCTAGGGTGGCAAAGACCATTGGTCTCACCTGAGTCCCACCTGTAGACTGGTCCTGTTAAACTGTTAACAACACTGCTCCTGGTGTGTACAAATGGTTCCCTGCTATACCCACCGGCCCATATACCACAATACGAGAAGTAAATGTTGCAATGATTGGCAGATGTTTTCCCTACTGGTTGAAGATTGGGGCAGCAAAGCTGGAAGAATCAACCATATGCATGCATACAACAGGGAAGCAATATTTGATGGTTACTCTAAATTGAAAAAATACAGGCAGAATAGGGATCAGCAATAGCAGCAGCCCATTTCCTGCCAGCAGAGCTTTCTGATGTTTTAAGATAGATGGGTATTAGAACTAGCAGTGCTTCAGATTCAAAGGCAAGCTATTTTGGAGTATGTGAGCAAATCCTCATAACACATGCAACATGATCCCAGTAAAACACGATCCGAGATCTGCAGTTCAATTTGATTGGCCCCAGTAGTGATCTGGAATGAGAAGGTCCCGGGTGCTTGAATCAGATCATACCCAAGTGGCTTATCCCTGCCTGAGGATACCAGAACTCCCCTTGGCTCACAAAAGAGTGGAAGGAGATGGGTGGGTGAAGTGGATGAAAAGCACTTCTGGAGAATGCCAAGGTATGAATCTGACTGAAATATGAGTAAGAGCCACTATAAGGGCCTATTTTGTGGTAAAGATAGCAGAATGCCAGTATTTCTGCACCCAAGTTTCCTCTGGGGATAGTTGACTTTGTTTCAAGTGACTTGAGCTGTCCTGGGACAAGTGGCTCATAGGGTTACCTGCAAGGTCAACCTGAGAAAAATGCAGGGCATCTGATCAATAAAGTTAATTGGACTTGTGCTAACTTGGATTCTAGATTTATAGGAGGTCCTGTGGTGCAAGATCTGTCTTAATTATCTGGAAGGAGTTTGAGGCCTGTTGGACTTGATGAAGTGGATAAGGTTCTTGTGGCTATTAGTTCAGCCACCATAGTCTTAAGAGACTATTGGCTACAGCTTGTTAAGACTATGGTTGGGTCTTGGTAGAAGTGAATTCTTCTTCTTTGAAAGAAGGAGTGATCCCACCATCTTTTAAGGAGAGTAATCTCCCCCCTCCTCAATAGGCCATTGCTGGGCCCAATAGTGCTGGACAATTTGCATGCATCCCTTTGGGGGCAATGTTGTGGAGATGGTAGTTGTGCAGCAGCTCCAAAGAGCTCTGGAAGAAGTGGATTATCTGGGCCCCTTTCCATACGAATTGACACCCAGGTGTGGGACAAAATTAGCACTGGTTGCATTCTTGATTGCATTCTCTGATGGGAGAGGGATGGAGGTGGTACATCCATCTGTGTGCTTCTCGACCTGTCAGCTGTTGTCCCAAAAGTGCTTTTTCACTTTCTGCTGTTTGTTTTCTTGAAGATATTTCACTTATCATCCAAGAAGTTGAAGAATGCATCTTTCCATCTTCAAGAAAACAAAACAAACAAAGTCCAATTGCCTTTTGAAAAAGCACCTTTGGGACATCAATCATGATATTCATCTGGCCTTTGGGGGTTGCTGGTGAGGTTGTGCTGTCTTCCTCCACTGATTCCACTGATTGGAGAGGAGAGGAGAGGAGAGATCTAGACCATGACCTCTACTATGTAGAATGCTGCAGGGCTCAGTACTTTAACATCTCTTGTTTAATATTTACATGAAGCCACTGGATTCTCATTTTGTGGGTTGACTATCATATGTATGCAGATGATACTCAGGTATATATCTCTACCTCAAACCATCTGAATGATGGTATAGAAGTCTTATCTTAATAACTGGAGACTATAGTAGTCTGGCAGCAAAAAACAGGCTTCAGTTCAATCTTAGCAAGACTGAGTGATTCACCCAACCCTACTGGCTTTTTTCAAAGCCTTAAAGATCTGGTTTTATAATTCAATTGGTGGCCATGTTAGTACAGATGAGCCCATATCTTAGCTGCATTGATTGGGATGATAGTGTTGTTGCTTAGTAGCTATGTTATTTATCATTTGGTGAATCAGGGCACCATATAAATTTAATAAATAGATGTTGAAAATGTATTTGTTTTAAAGAGCTGAAGAAACATGTTATGTAGATGCCCATCCCCATATGTTCTGAAAAGATTTGTTGCCTTCAAATCCAAAGTGCAATATAATGTTTAGTGTAGCAGGATCACAGTAATCCATGGTCAAATGGGCTTTAAGAGGCTTTTATGTCATGACCACAAATCCTGAGAACTGTATACATATATCTTTAGGCTGGAGTAAAATATGAAGGGGGTGGGCTTCAAAAATTTTAGCAAGGGGTTCTCTGCCTGGTTGCTGCGTGGGCGTGGCCATAGTAGGCGTGGCCTGGTTGGCCTTCTGCACCATGGTGGGGAGGCCTTTTTGCCCTCCCCGGGCTCCGGAGGCTTTTCTTGAGCCTCTGGGGGGGGGGGGCAAAAATGGCCTCCCCAGGCTCTGGAGGTCCTCTGGAGACTGGAAACAGGCCCGTTTCTGGCCTTCCCAAACTTCTGGTAGGCCCATTTTTCACCCTCCCTGAGCTTCCGTGCTTGCCCTGCACTTACCTGCATCCAAAATGGGCCGTGTGGGGACTCCTGGGGTGGGTGAAGTCAGCCAGGAGTGGGATTTGGGGGTTCTCCAAACTGCACGCAATCTTAGCTAGAGCTTCTCCCGAACCCCTGTGAACCCACAGCAGCCCATCCCTTCATAGGAACTATATTGTATTTAGAAAAATGGAAGTAGAATAATAGCATTTATTTATTTATTTATTTATTTATTTATTTATTTATTTATTTATTTATTTATTTATTTATTTAAAAAATTTATAT
>JANHGD010006506.1:73349-87979 GCA_027560375.1 Imantodes cenchoa
GCGTTTGTGTGTGGGCGCCTGCATGCGGGGGAGGGAAGGGGTGTGGGCATGTGCACGCATGTTAGAACAGCCACATATCCCCTTTTGGCACGTGAACCAAAAAAGGTTCGCCATCACTGGTCTAGCCAATCAGCAGTCAGTATTTTCCCTGCAGAATGGAGGACCTGACTGAAGCCTATGTGCTTCAGTCCTAGAATGTAACACCAATGGACATTTATTTATTTCTTGTCAAATCAACTTGCTTCTCCCCTCTCATTTTTTTCTGTAGATTGATGTGATTTGGCATCATTTACTGATTTTTAGCTAGTGGGAACAAAGATGGAAGTAGACATGGTGAACCAATTTAAGACAGGAAGTTTTTACTTAACTTGACTTAAGACCGAAACTGAGCACAAAATTTCTGCAAAAGCAAGACAGTTAAGTCTGTTTTGCCACATTTTACAACCTTTCTTGCCATACTTACTAAGTGAATCATTGCAGTGGTTAAGTTAGTAACATGATTGCTAAGTGAATCTGGCTTCCCCATTGACTTTGCTTGTCAGAAGGTCACAAACAGGTGATCACATCACCCCAGGACACTGCAACTGTCATAAATATGAACCAGTGGCCAAGTGTCATCATGTGACCATTTTCATCATGTGACCATAGGGATGCCACAATGAGTGTGAAAAATGATCTTAAATCACTTTTTTCAGTGCTGTTGTAACTTTAAATGGTCACTAAACAAATAGTTGTAAGTCAAGGGCTACCTGTACTTGCTTCTAAGCTGTGTAGTTCTAATAGTGCTCTCTGTGTAATGGTTGATATGGTCAATGATTAACAAAAATTAAAAACAATAACAAATTCAAATCAAATAGATGAGGTAAAATAGGCTAACAAAGATAAACTAACACACAAAAATGTGTCTTAATGATGCATTAATTACCTGTGCAAGTGTAAATATAAAACATTACGAACTATGAAGTAAAATATATATCATGTAAAAAGTTAATTAATATGTGAACCCTAAAGTAATGAGTAAAAGAAGCAATTATTTCTGCAACCCATTATGCTTTATTTTTATTGCAGCAACATAGAATTTGGCAACTGCACAAGTGATAAATGGTTTCAAATCTTCCAAAAGACATTTCACGTAGAAATTGTCTGGTCTTGTGGAAATTACATATTAAGGATAGAAGATAAGCAGACCCGATATCCCTGAAGAGTTTACAATGTAGTAATACATGTGAAATGGTTTTGATCTCCTTGTCGCCACATTGGCAGGTATGCTCAGTTAATGGGGTTTTGGAGTATCTGCCTTGTAGCAGTGCAGATGGTAAGATGTTGTGACTGGCTTTGCAAAATGTTTTTCTCAGCTTGGGAAAAGTTAGATTTTGAAGATACCTTGTTAGTTCCCACTTCCCAGGTGCCCTTATTCATCCAATTTGTGCTATGTTGGGGCAGCAATTACCGTAACTTTAGTGTTATATTCTGTTTCCCTTATTATTTGAGTGAACAGTTGTTTGACTTGTCACATCCTAAAGAAATTAGTAATGGTACAGAAAGTCCATATAGTGCCTGTTCTGTTCTATGGCCTGTTTCCAGGGAAAAGAAAAATTGTCTATTAAAACTAAGGGAGTCGGTCTGAATTGGATTTTTACCCAGTAGTTTATCATCCTCCTCCAAGATCTTACCTGAATTGCAGGCATTCCTGCCTCAAGCCTTAACTGGGTGTTTGCTGATCCTTTGGGCTCAGCAAGGATTGGTCTCAAAAATTTTGTTTGCACTGTTTCCAGTGCATCCTTCTTTGCATAAATTCCTACTTGTGCCCCATATAGGATATAGGCCAGTGGTTTAGCCTGAAAAAAAAGTTAATGCTACAGGAATTAATTGTATTAAGGGCTTAATAGCACTTGTACACATACGAGCTAGCTGCAATATGTGATACTGGTGCACATTCAAGGTGCCTTTAGAGTGAAAAACTTCTCCCAGATATTTAAATGAAGTTGCTTCCTCTAATTTGTGTTCCCCTCTCTCCAGAATTGTTAGGTGGCCCTTTGAGCAAAATTTAGATTCATCAAAATTAAGAACCAGGGGATTTTGGCTGTAGTACCAAAATATTGCTGCTATTGGTCTTTTTAGCCCTATAGGTTTTAATTGTGAAATTACGGTACCATTATCAGCATAGAAGGTATGTGGATTCTGTGCCTTGCTAGTTTAGATGCATAGAAATGTGGATTATGACAAAGGTCCACCAATGAATTGATGTATAAACTGAAAAGAGAGGAGGCAAGAATATATTCCTCTCTCACTCCTTTCTGAACACTTACTGTGCCAGAGAGAAATGCTTGAAAATTGTACCTCACTCTTACCTACAATTTCTGTATCAGAAAGAGGAGGAACTTATTAGTAATTGTGGGGGTTTTTTGTCCCAAAAGAGCATTCCTGGAAATTAATTCAAAGGCATGTTTAAAATCTAAAAGGGAGGGAGGATTTCTTCAAGACAGTGGAACTCCAGAATCTGGCCTGCTGTTGATCTCCCTCCTCTGAATCCTGCCTGGTCATCTTGGATTATGCCCTCTGTCTCTATCCAGTCATGGAGCTAGTGATTTATAATGTTAACCACACTCAAAAGGCTGGTAGGCCTGTAATAGTATGGATCATTCTTTGTCCTTAAAAAAAAATGTTGGGATTATTATTGCCATCCCCCAATCTTTTGAAACATAACCAGTCTTCTCTATGAATGTAAATAGGGATGCTAACCAGAGGTGTCCACCAGCTGGGTTTCTTTGTAATTATTTCAGGCAAAACACAGTCAACACCTGGAGCCTTGTTTACCTTAAGGGATTCAATTGATCAGATTAACCCTCCCATGCAGAGGTGGGGTCCTCCCAGTTCGGACTGGTTCGCCTCAACCGGTAGTGATCTGCTGCTGATGTCACGATGATGTCACCGAACTGGATCAGTCGGTGCTGGTCTGTGGGTGCCGCCATCTTTTTTAAAAATTCTTTTCAAAAAAATTTCGATTGGAGGGGTTTAAAAAAAAAATCCTTCTGCGCATGCATAGAAGCCAAGTATCCGGCACTGCATATGCGTCACCATTTTGTTTTCTGCTTTGAAAATAAAATTCTTTGGGGGGTTTTGCACTGTGCATGCGAGTGCAAAGTGTGCATGTGGCCAAGAGGCATGGCCAGGCAGTGCTAGAAGAAGCGAACCGGCAGCGAGGTAAGTTGGAACCCACCCCTGCTCGCATGGAGAAAGGAGGCCAATTCTGAATCTGATCCAGGTCGATCTCACTCTCGTTTAGGTTACTAGCAGGGTTATGTATAACCCTCTGAAATATTCCTTCCAGGGTTGAACTGGCAATTGACTGAGGAGATGTGGGCTAAGAGTTTCCCTAATCCTCTGGTAGTTTGTCTTCCTGATTGATTGTATGTTTCTGTCAGGTAACCTTCATTGCCCATCTTTTATATTGTTCTAGGAGGGCCTTGTATTGTGCCTTTAAATTTCACAGGGAAAGTAGTTGGTCTTCAGAACAAAAATGTTTCTTCTTCCTGTACATTTAATGATATGATCTTTTCAGTTGTTACAGTCGTGATCAAAACATTTTTAAAAATGTTTTATATCCCAGTTAATGGAGTGTTGCTTTGTTTCTTTGACCAAAGCAGATTTCAGGTTGAAAATCAACACATCATACAAATCAGTATGGTTTTTGAGACTTGATGTCTAACAGGCATGCACATACTTCTAGCAGATGCTTTTGCGTTACCTCCATTCTGTTTAATTTTTATCTCTGTGTTGTTGATTTCCAGGATTCCAGGGTATGGACTGCTTCTGTTTTTACTGATTCTCAGAAAGGCATCATAGTTAGTAGTAGGGGATAGTGATCACTCTCTAATCATGAATCTATACCAGTTCACTGTAGCACATTTAGGAGATCATGCAATGAGATCCAGTAATCAATTATTTTCTTCCTGCTCCCCCCCACCAACTTCTGCGGGATGATTCCCATCTCGGGAACCATCAAGTATGCACAGCTCCAAACATTTGGTCATCTGCCGAATACATAATCCTGCCCAATTAGATTTTAAATCCTTAAATTCTCTAGTGTATAGGGGGTCTCTCTAGTGTGTCCTCCTCGTAAAAAGTCATAAATTGATGGAGTAGTTAATTTCTCACTCTAATGAGCATTATCAAAACCCATCTAATTATTCCTGGAAGAATTGTGTATGTATTCTCTACCATTATAAGTTCTCTAACAGGCAAGACTTAGGTTGGGAAAAGACAGACCGGAAATAAGCAGTTTCTGCCACGCAATGCCTAACAAGTGCAGCATCCCTGGCATCAGAACCAGAGCTTGACTCTTATTATTATCATTCTCTGAGGCCCCCAGGAGAGCTGATTGCTTGTTTGACAAGGGGAGGACAGGAAGGGTAGTGGTTCTCTCTCTACCTGCCTACTCATTCTCCCTTTCCTCTGGGGGCCACAACTTCTCCTGAGGCAACATTGTGACGGAGATGGGGAGTGGGGGACAGAGAACACCCTGGGACTATGTTTGCCTCAGTCTTTCCAGTCTAATCCTTTGTGGATTCTCTGAGAGAGTAGACGTAAGAGTAGACAACCAATCCCACTGCATGCTAATTTAAAAATTAGAAAAAAATATTGGATAGGGCAAGATGCTTTGTGAACTTTATAATAGAGCAATATACAATTAAACCTCCCTCTCTTTTCCCCGGTGAGATTTTCACAGTGGTAGGACAAAGACTCAACATTGCAAAGGTCAACTTTGGCATGCACTTTCTTTTGATGCCAGCATTTCCATGTTTGAACCTAAGAACTGATGTATGAAGGAAGCACACATGCAGGGCATGAAAGCAGCTGCTAGTGCTCAGAATTATGTGGGGGTTTCCACCACATACTCTAGATATTTAGGTTTGTATTTTAAAGTATATGCACTATCCTGAAGGGTTTTTAGAATAAAGTCATGGGTTAACATTGTAGTAAATAAAAAGATAAGTAGGTGAATTGAGTTAGATTCAAAATTCAGGAATTTTCAAGGCAGTTAAAGTGGGGAAAACTGTCTGCAGACTTTGATACAGAATTCTGTAGAAAGGAGGAGAGTTAGGCCACATCTGAAAAGTCCTGGAAAAGTGGTTAAGTCAGCTTTAGGGATTCTAGTGTTGTCAAGGAAACAGTAGATTCAACCTGCAATCTTAATTCATTTAAGAACTCTGGGTTGGGCTCTGGTGTGCATAAACTCATGCAGGCATTTTGGGGGGTTGGTCTGTCTGATAAATCTTAGAGAGTGAAAGTGCATGTGAACATGCAAAGGCATTTGTTGTAGATGTATTCAAGCTATTTCAAAAATCAGGACAACTGAAAATGTGGATCAAATAGTTCAAGAATAGCTAGGGAATAAATGTAAGAGCCAAAGGACTATCTTGATATGGAAAGAAATAAAAAAATGTTTACCCATTGCCCTCTAAACCATAACATAATTTGTTTACATATAGCATATTGAGTAAATATGACCAATGGTGATTTATTCAGTAAACATGATTAAACAAACTATGACTTAGTATATTACCCTGTTTCCCCCAAGATAAGACATCCCCGATAATAAGCCCAACTGGGCCTTTATGTTCATGGCAATAAGGCCAAGCACTTATTTCAGGGTTCAAAAAAATATAAGTCAGGGTCTTATTTTCTGGGAAACACAGTACATGAACCCCATCTGAGTCAGGTGGTGTAACATTGCCAGATGACAATGTTCATTACAGTATCTGGAGATATTCAGGAAAATGAAAAATGAGATAGCACAGCTGTCTTTCCAACCACTGTATTGTCTTGACAGTTATTGTAGTCTATCAACTGCTTGGTTTCTGTCTGGGAGATTGAAGATAAGTTATCTCAAATATATGTTACTCTTGATTCTTTTTTTCTTTTTTTGCACTGCAAAAAAGATACACATATGTCTTTGGAGAAGGCATTACTTGTGTTCACACAGATCCCTTACCATGGCTAACATAATCCCATTTTTTTTCTTGTCTGAGTTTGCATGACATGTTGAGCCACCAGTTAATCAGGTTTGCTGGGTTCACACAACTCGATAGGCTAAAGTTTGGGCTTTTTTAAATTACACAACCGTTCTCTCTCCATCCAACAAACATGAAGAATTCCTGTGATGGATAGACACATATCCTTTTCTCCAGTATGACAGCCTGACTGAATTAGAAGAAAGCAGTGAATCAGAACAGGGATTCCGTGCACTGAGGCCTCTGCCAAAGATAAACATGTTGACACTCAGTAATTTCACATATATCAACTTAACATCTGCCGCCTGTGAAGGAACTCTTATGGAATGTGCCAACCAGGCCTCAGCTTCAGAGGTGGCACATACCCTTCACACTGGTGACTGGCATGAAGATGATTTCGACTGCCTGCTGTGTTCTCCAAACAATGCATCTGTAAACAATGATCAGCCAATTTCATTCTAATTTTGAAAATTTCAGGGTAATTAAAGCCAGGCAATGGCTTGCAAACACTTTAATTAAGTCTGATTGGGGAAGATGGAAGGGGAGCAAGGGAGTAAGGGATGATTGGCAAAGCCAGAAATAATACAGAGTTCCAAGATGAATGTGTAAACACCAATCACGTAACTACCAATACAGCTTTTAAGCCATATTTAGCATGATGTGAAACATAGGTAGTCCTCAACTTATGACCACAACTGGGACCAGAATTTTCATTTCTATGCAAAGTGGTTGTTAAGTGAGTTGCACTCTGTTTTTCAATCTTTTTCTTGTGAAACAAATGGCTGCTGCTATTCTTAAGCAGTCATACAGTTCTTAAATGAATCTGGCTTCCCTCATTGACTGCTTGTCAGAAGCTAGCTGGGGAGGTTGGAAATGTCAGTCTCATGACCCAGAACACTGCAACAGCCATAAATAAATGCCAGTTGCCAAGTGCCCAAACTTCAATCATATGACAAAGGGGATGTTGTGATGGTCATATGTGTGAGGACAGATCATAAATAACTTTTTCCAGTGCCATTGTAACTTTGAACGGTCGCTAGATAAATGGTTGTAAATTGAGGACTATATCTGTAGAGATGCTGAAGCTGACCTCAAAGGACAATTACAGAATTGCCAGATTGTGAGATTGTTCTCCAAACTTCCGACAGCTGATACTTGTCTAAATTTCTGCTGAACACATTTTTTCCCTCATGAAAATCATGGGGGCTAGAAATAAGGATTAAAAATCCCCTGTGGAACTTTTCCTTTTTCTACCTCAGATGCCATTGTGGGTGTGGCTGCTGAGATAAAGGTCCATGGCAAATGCAGTTTTTTTTTCTCAGTTCCTTTAAGATCCCTCACTCTAAATAAAGATGCATTGGAATTCATGATCATACTGTGTGAAATTTTGATGCAACGCTCTGCTACTTTACTACTATTGCACTCAAAAATGTCAAAATAGCAAAGTGCACATACAACAACTTTCATAGTTGCAGCAGAGTGTGCAGTAGCAAATTACAGGCTCATTTCATCTGCAGCTTTGGCCTCATCTTTCTTTGGGAAAATTCCTGCAGATCCAAGCTGACATTTGATTATCATTTTAAGCTGAAAATGTTGGGGGTGAATTATTGGACCTATTGTTTGTAAAACAGATATTTGACTTCAGATGCAGTACAAGAACTAGAGCTGCCCTGCTTTGTATAGCAACAAATTCTTTTCTCTGGGTCCAAAAAGAAGAATGCAACACAGATTATTTTTAAAATGAATTACGCTAATTGAGAGAAAAGATTGCACATAAATTAATTTAATTAATTTATGGCAGCTGCAACATGATACATGCATTCTCTTGAATATATATTTAAACAATAAAAAACAGGAAAAGTAAGTATAATTTTCACTGTTCAATGCTTGCCTTTACCCAGATTTTGATCATTTGGCTGGCATATATTACATATAATAGATGTTTCAGGTAATTTTTCCAGAAAGTTCAAAAAGTACTTTCTATTTCATTGATAAAAGATTTTAAATCAGACTCTATTAAGTTACTTTACATTGGTAAGATCACCTTTCCATTCAACTCAGTGGACCCTGATCTATTCAGAAATGTCTTTCTCCAAGGTATGCTTTTTCTAATCTTGCTATCTGATATTTTTTTATCTAAAAGTTTTAAGAAGTTCTAGTTTTGATGTGTGTGTGTGTGTGTGTGTGTGTGTGTGTAATGCTTGTTATCCTTTCCCCCTTAGACAGATATTCAGTAAAACTTCTTTTACCATTCCAATTTATGATAATCCATTCTGGGATCATGTCTTGTTCTTCAACTATGCTGTAACCTCTAGTTATTTTATAGAAAAAGAGATAAAAGCTGAATTATTTCTGAATAATTAATATGTTGATTAAAATGTTAAAATAAGTTATTTTTATAAGTATATTTATAACAGCTAAAAATAAATGTGAGGGGGATAGGCTGTGATTAACTTCAGAAATAAAATTTAAAATCTTAAAATTATATGCCCTTCATCAGTTACTTGTAAACATGTTTTAGGAACATTAATTGTGTTGATCTGTTTGACAGCATTTGTTCTGGCATAAGTTTTGATAGCATGAGAAATAATGTCCTTAGGCTGAATAATTAAAGACTATTTAATTGTTAGTTAAAGCCTAACTATTCACTTTGTGCAATATTTAGTTAAAGACTAAATATATGCAAAACAAATCTAATAATCATTCATTAACAATCATTCTTAACAACTATAGATGCATTTAAGGATAGTTATAAAGTCACAGATGTTTATACCATAATAAATTTATTATTTTTAAAGTATCATTTTTTCCCCATATACAAATATGTTCCATCTATAAAAATTCATTTTCCTAACTCTTACGTATTGTGGAAAACAAACTATCGTTTTCTACTTCACATATGAGGGCAGTTTGATGGCGTGTTTCAGGTCTCTCTCATTTTGCTCCTGCTTGCTAAACAGGAATGATAAGCTGTCATTGGCAGGCTGTCTATTCAGCACTTTTCTTATTAATAATCAGAAATCATTTATTTGAAAGAAGTTCCCTCATTATCATTTACTACTTTACAGTCTGAAGTGGCACGTAATTAGCAATGATTTTTAACTTCCCAGTTCCCCATAATTAGCGAGAATGTGAATTCCGTATTCTTTAGTGCTTGTCCATCCAAGATCTGTTACAAACCTACTTAGATCCCTGCCCCCCCCCCCCCATCATTCAAGGTCACTATTTGCTTTGAGTCTGTATAAACCCAGAATGAAAAGACGGAGTGAATGCTAAGATTATTGGCTGCAAACTCCCACTTGTTTTATAATTTTTAAAATTCCTTTGCTTGTAATTGCTGTTTCCACCAGGTCTATAATAAACCCTTTTTCTATATGGTAATCAAGTCATATTTATGATGTCATCTTTAGTCTGTCAGTCACATTTCATGTACTGCTGGAGTCTCAGGCTTATGCAGCAAACAAGTTGTATGCTCACCTTTGGGATAACATCTGATCTTTTTTTTTTTTTTTTTTAAAGACAAATACGGAATGGAATTTCAGGCAGGCCTAGCCTAATCAGAAGAAAATCTTACACAGCTGAAGGAGGCTCCCCCTCCCCCCATAATCAGCCTACTTAGAAATGTAACTTTAATTATATTGCTCTGATGTGAATTCCAGATACGACACAAGTTTTTTAAACTGGTTTGCATGTAACCTTTTTCTGCATTCTCAGGGAGATGAAATATGGGAATAAAATTCTGGAAACATCAACAGCTTAAAGGGACAATGAGGAGTAATATTAAAAACTATTTCATTCAGAAGTAGGTCACTGGTCAATTTAACCTGGTGTCGACTGAGATGTTTATCCGCTTTCAACACTGTAGACAGATTTCATTCTACCTGGGAGAAGGAGCCATGTTAATAAGACACAAACAGCTCCTGAAATAAATTTTGGGCTTGTGACAGGCCTTATCCATCTGGCTTAACCTTACACCCCCAAAATATCATATAGAGAAAAGAATTCAGACCAGCTCCATAAATGACATTGGGACCCATAAATCTAACCAAGCAGAGAAACAAAGAAATACAGAACCCAGGATTAATGCCTATCTCCCCGATTGCACAAGCAACAAAAAATCTGCCTGAGGACCCATTCACCTCCAAAGATTATGGCAACACAGAACCAAGTCATAAGACAAGCCACCTCCCTGACTTCAAAGACTCAGCCCAAATTTGTCCCAACTCCCAGCAGGGGTCTATGATAATTCGCTGCAGCCAACTCACCATGGCCAACTCACCACAAGACAAATTGCTAAATTGTCCTGTGGCAAGTTGTCCCACAGCAAGTTGGCTGTGGTGAGTTGGCTGTGGTGAGTTGGTCATAGCAGGTTGGCTGTGGCAGCTTGTCTCATTCCCCCCAGCAGGGAGATAACCCCTTGAGACAAACGTACTGCATCTCCCTCCAATTACATCACTAAACCTTTCCCTTGAAGTCTGCCTTCTGTCTGCAGAAATTTTGACCCTTATATTGCAACAGCTAAATGAATTTGCAGCCAAGGTGAGCAGCTTCCAACAAGCCCTTGATCTGCAAATCCCCCATAGAAACCTGGGAATTAATACTGCAGCAGAAGCTGGCCACAGTCAGCATTCTGGCAGCCTACTCCTCCAGGCATCCAGAAGTAGTTAATTTAGCCAAACATGCCATGTGCTACAGAAAAAAAGTGACTTCTTCTAGAAATCCATGGGAATGCCCACAGATGGAATCAACCTCAAGCTTATTGTGATCTCCCTATCTTAGATCCTAAACTGCCAAAGCAGAACAATTGGCTTTTACTTTATTTTCACTATCTACCTAGTTTGAGAAACACCAAATGCATCTTTTAAAGTTTTTTTCTCAGCCTTTTCTCCCTTCCAGAGTCATTCAAATGAGCAAATTCCAATGGTGGACTTATCACTTCTGAACCATCAGAGTTTTTAAGGAGACTTAGTCAGCAACCTCATCACTAGAAAAGTGACAAAAGGTCATGAACTTGCAGATAAGATCCATAAAAACACACACTTCCAAAAGCAATAAATCTGCCAGACTTGGCAGCAGCAAAGAGGTTAAGCAAACTTCAAAGGAAGAAGCTATAAACTCAGAACCCATTAATCTGAGGGAGAAAAAAAACTTGCTGACATCAAAACAATCTTGATGTGCCCTCCCAGGGCTGGTAGTGATATGGAAGTCCAGCACAATTTAATTCATCTGCCCCTTTGAGTTGCTCAACCTCTAAACTATCTCATGTTATTGCCTCTTCTATGACCAAGACACATAGAAAGCTGTCAGCACGTTACACTGATTCATCAATAACAGTGAAAGTGGCACTGACAGTGACTCCTCTGGAAGTTTTACACCAGCAATTCTCAAGAAACCCATGCAATCCCAATTAGCGGTTACCCAAAAGAAAGAGCTTGTAAATGTAACAAAGCTCAGCCAAACAATACAGAAACCCAGTCTGGAGATTTAACCTCATCTGCCTCCAAAATTAAGGACCTCCCCTGGCCCATAGGAATCTGACTCTTAGAAGAAACAGTTCCCTTCATTTCCACTTAACTCTGGACAACCCACAAAGAATGCTTGGGACCCTTAATTACCAGTGATCCACATTTCACTGCCCATGCTGCACTGATTCTCCCGATGGACATACATTTGGAAGAGAAGAATGTGAAGCCTGTTGTGCTCCTCCCCCACAGAAGGAGACACAACCAGGGGTGAAATCCAGCAGGTTCTGACAGGTTCTAGAGAACTGGTAATGGAAATTTTGAATAATTCAGAGAACCAGTAGCAGAAATTTTAAGTTGTTCAGAGAACTGGCAAATACCACCTCTGGCTGGCCCCAGAGTGGGGAGGAAATGGGGATTTTGCAGTATCCTTCCCCTGGAGTGCGGTAGGAATGGAGATTTTGCAATATCCTTCCCCTGCCACACCCATCAAGCCATGCCCACCAAGCCACACCACGGCCACCAAGCCACGCCCACAGAACTAGTATTAAAAAAAATTGGATTTCACCATGGGACACAACTGCAGTAGCCTTATTTATCAACTAATATAAACCTTCTACCCTTGCAAAAATCACCCACCCAGGCCCAAGTGCACTCTGCTTGACATTTAAGCATTTATTCACCAGCAGCATGTCATCCTTTCAACCTGGAATGTGGCTGGGTGGTTTATGTATATCCACCTGAGATCCCTCTTTTACTGACTTCCTCTCCTACCATGACATCAACTGCTTCAATGTGGCTGCCTCATCAAGGCTATCAGAAAGGAGAAAGGCATAAAGCAAGGCTGCACATTGACCCCATTCTTAATCCTATTTTTATATCAAGTACATATTTGACCATTTCCTCAACCTGAAATTTCACTCCCCCAAACTGGCTGGAAGACACATTTCTGTTTTATTCTAGGCAAACAATATAGTAATACTCTCAAGAATACCTGTTGGCTTAAAAGAGCACTGACAGCACTAGGGCAATATTGCAAGGAAGAGAAGCTAGAACTGAAGTATGAGAAAAACAAGATTTGCAAAAAGTACTTGCCAAAGGTCTAAGAATCAATGGAGGATACATGGCCATGAGAGTGAGCAGGTGTACTGTTTCAAATATTTGGGAAAGAGTCTTACATGCTGCCAACAGTACGAAACCCCATGAAGATAACGTCACTGAAAATGCATAGATGAATTCATTTGCAATCCTTAAATTCCTCAAGATAAGAGATGGCCACTATATACTGTACCAGCAGCATTCAAATTATTCAAAGCCAAGATAATAGCACAACTTTTTTATGGTGCCCGGCTGATCCCCTTTTCCAATTCTGTCCCATTAGAACCTTTTCAGTCCAGATTTCAAAGATTAACCCTTCAAACCCCAAACTGTGTCTCTAATGGCATCCTGAGACTAAAACAGTCCTCATGAAAGTAGAAGATAGACTATAGGTGATGAGACTCAACTATTGTCTCAGACTACCATTCATTCACCTTGGCCTTGCTCCACTATGAAGGGTGATTCTCAATTAACATGGAAAAAGACAGTGACAACTACATTTTCATCCTTGGGCTTCTCTCCAGGCCTTCTATCTGGTATGCAACATGTTCAGGCCATAGCACTCATGAAACAGTGTGTAGCAGACACAGAGCGCCAACTGGACCTGGCCAGGTCTTCAACTTTTACTGCCAGCGAACCCAAGAGATGTTCTATCTCTCTGTGGCATACTTAACTAATCTTGAAGTACCAAACCACCCGAAGGCATTCCTCTGGCATGATGACACCTTCTTCTCTTAGCTGTCATTCAAGGCTGATACAGCAAGATTCCCTACCTGGAAAGATAATGCCTCTGTGGCTGTGGACCCATAGAAACAATAGAACATGTAGCTCTCCAGTGCCTGTATTACAGACAGATTTGTATTAGCCTCATCTCATCATTACTGTATAAATACCCAAGGAGCACAGGACAATTTTGCACTCCCTACTGCTCTCATTTACCAACCATTCTACAACATCCAATGTTGCCAGGTTCTGTACAGTAACACTTAAAATCATCCAATGATGGATGATCTGTGCTGCTGACCAGTTTTAATGAGCACCTAGGATGCTCTATATTATAATAGATTTAGTTTGACATGCTCTTCTATATCCATTTACTGCTCCAACCACTCCTTTTATATTATTTTTAGAGTTTTGTTTTTATACTTTTTAGCTTTTTGTGTGCAATCTTTATTCTGTTGTATCTTTTATGCTTTTTTAATTTCCTGTATGCCACCCTACTTATGCTGGTCTTTGATGGTAATAAAGTTTGACTTCATTGGATTCATTCTTCCTGTATGAAGAAAATAAAAATCAAGCACTCAATTCAGCAGTGAAGTCGGTCTGCTGAACATTTCCATTAGAAAAATATTCAGTAGATTAAATATGTTTTCCAGTTTTATCTTCCTTCCATGTCATATAGCAGTTAAGGTCTACTTACAGACAGTTGTGTTAAAAAAAAACTAAGTTCCCTCCAGGATTGAGGAAATTATTTTTTTACACCACCACCACCACCACTTATTCCTGAAATTTGCTTTTTCTTTTTTGATTTACAAAAATTCTAGAGCCTCCTGAGTGTAATTCGCTTTGTTTATTGCTAGCCTTCCTTATATTCTTGTCTTACTATTTTCTTCCAGAGAATTTGCTCGTTGGAAAGTCAATAACTTGGCATTGGAAAGAAAAGATTTCTTCAGTTTGCCTTTGCCTCTGGCTCCAGAATTCATCCGCAACATTCGTCTTCTGGGGCGTCGGCCCAGCCTTCAACAGATCACAGAGAACCTGATTAAAAAATACGGGACCCATTTCCTTCTCTCAGCAACTCTTGGAGGTAAATACTTAGCTTTCCGTTCATACATTAAACTCATAAACAATAGATTTGAGCTGTATCAGCAAATATTGTATTATATTAAATATATTTCCTGAAGCATTTGCAGTAGATGAAGCCTAACTGTAACAGCTCTGGAAGTTCAAATTATTGATTATATTGCTTATATCCTTACGATTTATATTAATATTGATGGTTTCCTGATTGCTTATTTGAACCCTATGACAATCATTAAGTGTTGTACCTCATGAT
>JANHGD010006515.1:0-11794 GCA_027560375.1 Imantodes cenchoa
CGCACCAGAGTATAAGACGCACCTTAGTTTTTGGGGAGGAAAATAAGAAAAAAGCTGACTGGTAGGTGAATCGGCCTCCTGAAATACCCCCAAACAGCTGTTCC
The DNA here is from genome assembly GCA_027560375.1 of Imantodes cenchoa. NCBI lineage: Eukaryota > Metazoa > Chordata > Lepidosauria > Squamata > Dipsadidae > Imantodes > Imantodes cenchoa. The sequence goes on from JANHGD010006515.1 coordinate 105, forward strand.
CAGAGGTGAAGTCTAGTAACAGGTTTGTTGGTTGTGAGCTCTGTCTGCGCCTTGCTTTTCCATCCTCTGAAACCTCCATTTCAGAGGCTTTTTTCAGCCTCTGAAACCTCCGTTTCAGACGCTTTTTTCAACTCCTGAAACCTCTGTTTCAGAGGATGTTTTCAGCCCTTGAAACCTCTGTTTGAGAGGCTGGGCGGGGCTACATTCGGTGTATAAGACGCACCCAAATTTTCACCCCTTTGGGGGGGGGAAAGGTGTGTCTTATACGCAAAAAAATACGGTAAGTGTTCAACCAATCAAATGAATAATTTTGATTTAGATTCAGTCAAATTAACTTCCAACTCTGCAGCAATTTATACATTATACCGTACATAAGAGTTTATGTGTTGATAAACAGAAAATCTGTTGCGTACAAAAACCAGTTTTCCAGAATAAGGCAAGAATGAGGCATATTGTAAATACAGATAGTCCTTGACTTATAAGCATTTGTTTAATGACCATTTGAAGTTAACAACGGCACTGGAAAAAAAGTTACTTATGACCATGTTTCACACATACGACTTTTGCAGCATCCCCGTGGTCATGTGATCAAAATTCGGATGCTTGGCAACTGACATGTATTTGTGACGGTTGCAGTGTCCCAGGGTCATGTGATCTACCTTTTGTGACCTCCTGACAAGAAAAGTCAGAAGGGGAAGCCAGATTCACTTAACAACCGTGTTGTTAACTTAACAACTACAGTGGTTCACTTAATGGCTGCTTCAAGAAAGATTGTAAAATGGGACGAAAATGCCTTCTCTGTCTCATTTACCAGTGGAAATTTTGGGCTCACTGGTGGCTATAAGTCAAGGATCACCTGTACCCAATCCTCATATGTGTCTGTTAGATAATGCCTACTTTGCCTCAGCAATGACATTTAACCTTCTTCGCTTTTTTCCCAGTTATTATTTTCAGTTATTCTGTATTATTTTTAAGATATGGAAACCTGAATATCCTTCATGTGTCAAAATAGGTATATTCGGCCTATGTGGAGAAGGTGGTTTTTACAATCTGTCTCCTATTAAGAAATTGGCTCCTTGAGGCAAAAGGCTCCAGCATAAAATAGGCCTCAATGTTTAATGCAGTTCCCTGCAAATGAACAGCTATTAGTCAGCCACATTTTTATATAATTATTGGCAGTGGAGAGGAAACATGAATACTCTGAACTATTTCCACCCAAATAAAACAGAAGCTACTCAGAGAGGCTCCAAAGAAGTAGGTGGACGAAAAGAAATGTTGGAAAACAGGGAAATAATCTCTCATTCTCTTCAAACTGGGAATGGGAAGGAAATTCAAATACTCGCACGCAAGCTGCTCTTCAAAAAGCAGAAAGGAGCCAGCATCTTTTTTTTCTTTTCTTTTCTTTTAAAAGCACACTTGTACGGCACCCAGCATCACTTGTTTGTGAGACGGGCAGCTATATAAATTAGATAAATACTTATTGTAGGAGTTTAATTGGAAAGTAGCTGAAACTCTGGTTGCGTTTTAAAATTCCTCTCCAAGGTTGAATATTGGTGAATTTTTAAGCTGCTACTCTTAAGGAGAAATATTCAGCAACAATTGAGTCAAAAGCTCCTCCGGGGAAAGCATTGGAGAAAAATAGCTACAGGCAGTCCTTGACTTACGACCGTAACGGAACTTGCCAATTATGGTCATACATTGTGATGGTCATAAAGTGGATCATCATCCTTTTTTTGGGGGGGGAAGAAGTTCTTACATGAAGAGGTCAGAAAGCAAATACTGCAGTCATTAAGCAAACACCACGGTCATTGAGTAAACCTATTTGTTCGTTATGGGGCGTTTTAGCTGAAAAACAGTAAAAAAAAATTGCTGGCTTTCAGCAAAATCATTGGTCACATGAATCCAAAATGCGGTCACTTGACCACGGGTGTGTGTGTTCATGATTATGTTCAGACCCCAAGGGATGGAGAGTCCCAAATGACATCTTTCTTGAAGCAGGCTTTAATCTCATGAAACATTGTTTTATGTAGTAATATCCAGTACATCTATTGTGCTATTCAAGTGTGACTTAAGGACTATATGGGTTTTGAAGTTTATAGCAAAGATGTCCCACAGGTTTGGTGCCATCCGAAATACCTGTGGCAGCCCAACTGGTAAAGCCAACCCTTTTAGAGTCTATTTTTGCATTGTCAGAGGGGAGATCGTAAAAGGGTTAAATGAATGCCATGAACTGGTAAGACCGCAAGGACTATAAATTTAAACGCCTTTAAACTTAAGTCGTTCTCCATAGAAGAGCAGCTATTTCCCATTAGGCAGCTTTAAACTGCAAAATGGGTATCTTAAGCCTCTTTAAAGTCCTGATTTTTCTCCGTATTCTCCCTAAGCCCCTTAACACTAAATATAGGTCCGATAATATTGACTCTTGCTAGTGGTATCGCAGCAGCATTGGCCATAGCAATTAAGATCCTTCAAGCAGGGCAGAAAATTGCTTAATGAACCACAGGCTGAACACGTTTCCTAACTCAGCTTACAAGTAGATTTAAGTTACATGGAGCAGAGCCATCAATCCCTTTAACTCAGGGATTGGTTCTGGCCTTCCAAGGTTCAGAACAAAATTCTTGTACTTTCCAACAATTTACCCACCAAGTGCATGGTTTAATATTATTCTACTTACCTAGTTATCTTTTGCTTGAGTATCCATGAACTAAATTGACATGATACAGAGGGCTACTAAGAATGGCATCTTCCAGTCACACTTTTATATCCCATGTGAGGCTATTTACTTAAGGCTGACACTTTTATATGGAAGGAAAACTCTCTTGACTTCAATATAATGTAATACAGGCAAATATAATGTATGGGACTGTCATCTATGGGTCTAGGACAACTCACCACAGCAACTTGCCATGGGAAAATATTTCTGAGGAACAAGAGTTACACCAATATTGAAGAAATGATGGAATATAATAATGAAAGGAGGACAAAGGAGGGGCAAAATAAAATGTGAATGACAAAAATTATAATTAATTTTTAAATTATTTTAAATAATTGAATTATTCAGCAGAGAGTTGGTCATGGTGAGTTGTCCTGTGGTGAATTGTCCCATTACGGTCATCCGTAAGGATTGCTTAGTTTCTTGGGTGATACTTCTAGGCTGAAAGGATCTTGCTTAGGTAAGGAAGTTATCCAATGAGACAGAATTTCAAACAAAAATGGGGAAAACATATGGGGGCCCATTGGGGATGTCTCATTCTGGAGGTGGTTAGCAGATTGGGGGACAATTCCCCCACTCGATATTCTATTTATGTAGTGGTCTCTTTTAAATCCATTGTTGTTCATTTTAATGTTTTAACTTTTAATGCTCCATGTTTTTAATGCTTTTAACATTCTAATTGTTTTATATGTTATGTTATGAAGTTGTGAGCCGCCCAGAGTTACTTAATAGTACGACGGGCTGCATATAAATTTAATAAATAAATATCTATCCTAAAAATAGCCAACGAGCAATGTTTTCCCTGAAATAAGCCACGGTTGGTGTAGGATTGGAAGGAGGGGAGGTGGGGGAGAGAGAAAAGCCATCACAAGTTATGTTTAGTTAAATATGCACAATTTTGTTTATTGAAGAGATTAGGACAAAAACATTAAACCAAATACAAGACAAAAGCACCAGAGGCAGTAAAATCCCACCACATGCACATCACCAATCTTTCTTCCTACGAGTTTATAAAATAAATGCTTAAAAGGGGGAAAAAAACACAGAAGAAGTCCCTCAACACAGCACCATCTTCAGAGTGTAAAAACATTACTCTTTTATATTCTTAGATACCAAAATAGAAGCAAGGCAGGTTAGCTGCAGCTTTGTCTCTTGATTAAGGAACTCTGAACCATCATTTCGGCGAGTGGGATCGAAAACTTTTCCGCAGGGCAGGCGAAGAGCATTCATACGTCAAATGCCAAGTAGCTGTACGCACATGCCACAGACTATAATTAAGCACAAAATTCAAGTAACATTTACAAACTACAGAGTCCACATGTACCTATCCAAAAAACAGGACCACTTCACAAAAACGCATACAGGCAGTAACATCAGAACAGCTGAGGTACTGGAAACACAAATAGCTATGCCAAAAAAAAAAAGATGTGTTGGTTTTCCGCTGTTTCCTCCAATGTCATATAGCAATATAAAAGCAGTAATAAAAATCATTTGCCAGTCTAAATCAACATGAAAGCTTTAACAAAGGGGTGGAATTGCAGGAGGGAAAGGGGGTGTGTGGGGTGTTAAAATATGTCAGTCAGGGACTGGAATACCTGAAGAGAAATACAAGTTTGTTAACTATAGCATGTAACATGTCACCCCAAGTCAACCCGTAATTGAAGTACTGGCTTAAATTCATCACAACTGTGACGGATTCATCAATAAATAAAATCTTGACAATAAAAAAGGTGCATATTACAATGTACTTTTCAGGAGACAGGTCTGTGTCCCAGCAACGTTCAGCTTATTAACAGGTGAATAAACAGGAAAAAATAAAAGAGCATCCTTGTTTGTAAGTCGAAAATGAAAGCAAGAGAACCCAAGCCACTGCCTTACCAAGATATTTGGGGCAGGGGTAGGTGGCATATACTTCTCACTTCAGAAAGATCCACCTTCTGTCCATATTCAGGTCATGTAGAGACTTAGCTGGTTCTAAGATCAAATTTGTTTCCTTCTTTGAATAATCCAAAGGAGATCCTTCTTGCCCCACCTGGTCAACTTGCTGTGCAGTGGGTCAAGACGAAAGCCAGTATTTCAACAGTCTTTGAAAAAAACCCAAAGAAGACAATTCTAGTGTCTTTTGCTAGCATGGTGAAAAAGTCTGATTTCTGGCTCACTGCAATAAAAGCTCTAACCCAAAAACAAGCCCACCAAAACCAACGGCTTGTATTCAACTGAATCTACTCCGCTTACAGAAAGCTCTTTGATCCAGTGGACACGGCTATCGATAGAAGGTGGGGAAAGTCATCGCTTACAGATTTACTTTACTGTATAGTTTCTTGTATAATTTCTTCAAGAGCGTCCTCTCAAGTGGCAAGCGGAGAGGGACTGCTCCATCAGCAAACTTGTTTGTCACGCAGAGAAGCCCTCACTAGATCAAAGAGTCTTCTGTAGATTTTGACAAGGAGAACATCTGAAATACAACTGATTGGGAGAGAATTTTTCCCTCCAAAGAAATAAAACATTCGAAACATCATTACTCCCCATAAAAACGTTAACTTGTATCTGTCAATTGAAAACTAGGAATCCAGAGACATGTTCCAAAACCTTGCTTAGCATTCACTTCTCGTATCTTCCTTTGTGCGCTTCCCACCCGCCCTCCTGAAGATGAAGCCCACTGGCGACATCCGAAACATCCTGAAAACAGGAAACAAAGGAACAAAATAATAGCTAATTGTACCTTCCCTGAATAATGGCTGAAGTTAAATATCTTAACAGTGCGATGCCAAAATGCAAGAGTTCCTGTCCACTGGGAATCGTTTAAAGTGTTTGAATGAAATGGAAATGGGAGTGGCGTAGTGGTGGCTGCATCGGAAACGATGGGTGTGCAGTGTCCTTGACTCCATAAAGAGGAGAAGCTACTACAGCTGCTCTGTGCTTCTGCTGCCTCCTCCGTTTTTTTCCCCTCGATGTCAGTCTAACTTGATAGCAACCATTTCTCCTGTTTAACCGTTCATGGGCTACATTGGTTCTTGAGCGTTCATTCTCCAGCCTTTAAAAAAATCAAAACAAGTGGGTCCTTTTTTTTTCGCTATCAAGCCAGGATGAGACAGAGATATAATTCTGTGTTCTCAGAAAGGTCTCCCTTCATGTTGTCCTTTTTGGACCATGCATTATCCATACCAGTCCTGGAGCTTAGTTAAAGAATGCATCAGAATCCTCTTCCATGTTAACATCAGGCACCAGCTGATCTGTTACTTCCTTAGCACCATATCCTGAATTACATACGTTAAAATCTGTGGAAAACCAAGGGTGGTCCAGAATTTCCTGCGAAGTCAGCCTCTCTGTGGGCTCTCGGCGCAGGATGCTACGTATAAGGCATTTCGCCTTGGGGGACAAAGTCTCTGGAATGCTGAACTGCCCACGGCGGATTTTACTGAAGAGAGAACTCGGTTCAATGTCATGAAATGGATAGCGTCCAACTAGCATTGTGTACAGCATGACCCCTAGACTCCACACGTCCGCCGCTTTGCCGGAGTAGCTGCCGTTTGTGTTCAGGATTTCTGGGCTCACATAGGCTGGACATCCGTGCTTGTCAGAAAGGGAGTCGTCATTTCCTCGCAATATGTAAGCGTCTTCAAGGCTCTCCAGTTTTACTCGAGACCTGCAGAGCAGGAAACAACAAAGGCTCAGTGACAATGACTCATACGTGATATTAAAGAAAAAGCAAGAATATTCAATCAGGCTAGGATGCATATCGATACCCATCCTCTTGTTTTACCCAGAAAATAAACAAATGAGCAGTAGCTATTACTCTGAAGGACATCCCCATTCTGGAAAAAGCATGGGTATCGGGGAGATGTTCTGGGTTAGATCCAGGTTAAAAGCAGAAGGCATATCAAGTAGCAATCTAACCAAGTTATTTTTGTAAATAATAACACCCGTACCTTCTATTCTATGAGTGGACATGCCTTTTCATCTGAACCTGTCTTCCATATTGTCCCCCATAAATCTTTTGTTCATGCTTATCATTTTGTGCATTTAATACTCCATTAAGGTATGTCATACAAAATGTGATAATATGTTTGATTTCCACTGTTCTCGGGCATTTATTTAAATTTGCAAATCTAGGACATCTCTATAGCATAGCCCGAAATCCCACCTTGAATTATCCATTCAGATAAATGCACAAGGAAGGCCAACTGCCTATCAAGCGCGCTCATGAACTGGATCCTTTCCTGAAACAAATTTATATGACTCACCATCGGCATATAGTTTAAAAACGTGGCTTACATTTTAATTTAAAGATAAGAGATGTACATCTCTAAGTATACACGGTACATAAAGAATGAGAGCACAGTCAGATTTTTCAGTCAATTCATACAGGCCAGGGTTATTCTATCTATTTAATAGTGTCAATAGTAGGTGACAGTCAGTCACTCTGCTGGGTTGCACATAAGCTAACTCTGAGATGTGAAGCATAACATCTGGCAGTTTTTGCAAGCAAAGCCTGTGGTTTATAACTGAGTTAGAGCTTTCCCTATGCTTGAGAAATCAGTAAACAGCTCTTAGTCCCCGTGAATGATGGTCCCATAAAAGCCAAGTGTATGAGCTCAGTATCTGCAAAAACTGTACTACTGCACTAAATCAAACCAACTTTTATTACAGCTGATCTCGATCTTGAACATCAGTTCTTTGTGGGAATATAACCATTCCTACTAGCCCTGAGAAAATAAAATATCCCTAAAAGGTATAGAAGCTGGATAATCCTTATTGTACTCATTCACTTAAAGGAAGTCACGTATCACATTAAACATGCAGGGATTTATTATAAATCTATTTTTCCAATGGCAGCTTCTGGATCGCTTATACGTGTCCCTTTCATTAAATACCAATTAACCTTTAGCACTGTCACCAACAATGAATTGCCTATTATTGCACGAAACAATACCAGAAACCACAGCACATCCCCCCTCCCCCCTGGAATGGATTGTCGGAAATAAATCACGTATAGGGGCTTAGAATCCTTGTTGGTCCATCAAAAGTTGATCAGAAAAGGACCAAATTATGCACGGTGGGAAAAATCAACAAAAAATAAAAGTAAGTTAGAAAACAGATCAGATCCATCTTGGGGCCACAGAGAAAAACTTTCCAGAAAAAATAATTAAATAATGAAATAGGCAGATGGACAGTGACTGATGGCTTCATTCTAATCCTTGTTCTTCCTAGTTAAGCCTTCCAGCACGGACTATACAGGGAGTCCTCGACTTACAACAGTTCGTTCATTGACCGTTCAAAGTCACATTGCTGGAAAAAAGTGACTTGTGACCGTTTTTCACACTTATGACCATCGCAGATCCCCGGGGATGTGTGTGTCATGTGATCAAAATTGGCATACTTAATGATGGTTGCAGTGTCCAGGGGTTGCGGGATCAGCTTTTGTGACCTTCTTGACAAGCAAAGTCAATGGGGAAACTAGTGTCACTTAACAACCGTGTTACTAATTTACCAACTGCAGTGATTCACTTAACAACTAGGGCAAAAAATAATAATCGTAAAATGGCGCAAAAGTCACTGAACAAATGTTTCACTTAGCAACAGAAATTCTGAGCTCAATCGTGGTTGTAGGCTGAGGACTAGCTGTACACAGCTTACCCTGCCCTACAGGGGTGGGTTCCTCCCGGTTCCGACCAGATCGCCCGAACTGTTAGTGACCCGCTGGTGACGCTATAATGGCGTCACGGATCTGGTTTGGGCGGTGCTGGTTGCGTCGGCGCCGCCATATTTTGGGGGGAATTTTTGCCAAATTTCTCTGTGTTTGGATGGCTTTTCCTCTTCTGCTGCTTGAATTCGGACTAAATCCTGACACTGAGCATACGTGAAGTGAAATAGCATGAGGGGACGCATGCGTGAAACATCGCAATGCAAATCGGTGGCAAAGGTAAGTGGAACCCACCCCTGGCACACACACACACACACACACACACTAGAAGAAGGGAGCAAAAAAATCCACACAGAGTGGAAGGATAGAGTGTTCAACTACCCAGAACCAAATCCAGATATTTCCTACGGCGACCACTGGTAAAAGGACTGGAAAGAATGGCAGAAACATGCTATCAGGCATTCTCTCTCCTTTATTGTTCTAACTAGCCTTGGTTACCTTCACAAAGAACTTCCCCAGGCCTCTACCTTCTTCCGTTTTGTTCCCTGAGGTAAAAATCTTGCTGAAATGTCGCTCCCTCCTCTTTTCTCAGCTCTTCCCTCTCTCTCCTCCAAGATATCTGATGCCAAACATACTGTGAGGTTGACGAAGGAGAGGCTGCTCCTTTGTTACATTGCTGCCTCTTTCAACAATGCACGCTGCAATACCTACTATCTTTGCACTGGATTTGTACCAGCAAAATAAAAACAGGGGGAGAAAAATACACAATGCAATCATCTCCTGTATTTAAGAATCGAGGACCTGCGTTCGGAAGAGAACAGATTGTTTAAAACTAGACCACTGAACAACAGCTGGCATTAATCCACTTGTTTTACTGTTAATCGCCGGCAGGATCAAGCAAAGGAGCAGTAGCCATGTTTTCATCCTGCTGAATGGATGAGACCAAAGCAAATACACCAGGATCGACATCTGTGTTACACATCGGCACATTCATTCTCTCTCTCTCTCTCTCTCTCTCCGCTCCCCACACGTACACACTCCATCCACTGTAACAATAATAACAAAGAAGTTTCCAGAAAAGATCAAGACCTTCCTCCGGCAAGCCTTGCATTAACTGAGGGAAATTGTTGCTATAAGGTACACCATGCAGTCAGAACTAATAGCCAATAATCCAGAGTGCCGGTTTGTTTGACCTTCTCGTAACTGATGTGCAGCAAGGTAACATTTAGCCAATTCTGAGGAAAAAGAACAACAACAGGAAAGAATAAGGTTCTTCTCCAAGCCCTCATCAAATCGATTGGTCCCTGTCTCTCACCATGTCCTCTACTTATGCCAAGGGGGGCACTGCTAGCCTGAAAAAATGAAGACACCCTCCTATCTAGTTCGATTCCTGGCAACTGCATCCATGACTTTTCCTTAGCACTGTTTTCTTTTTTTTAAAGGAGATATTTTCCACTTTCCAAGTCTGGCAAAAGGCACCAGAGTTCCCAGGAGATGTCCCATCCTTGCAGCCCTTGTCAAGAAGGGCTTGTCAAGAAATGCAAGCTCATTTTGCTCATTTCTCCATATGGTGTACGGTGTGCAAAGAACTGGAGAAGTTCTTCCAGGTTAGACCAATGCCATCCAGCCACAATTATACACTTAAAATCTACACTGCCACTGCCATTGTCAAAGCCTATGGTATAAGCCAGGGGTCTGTAACCTGCAGCTCTTTGGGCCCTCTGCTGTGGCTCCCTGACAGGTGATCCCATCATTCATTGGCCCTGCCCCTCACCCTGCCCTCCCAATCACTCCTTGCCCAGCCTGAGAAGGCAAGGGCAATGGCAGGGGATGAAGAAGCGACTGGGGCCGATTCTTCAGCGCCTCATTCTTGCTGGAGCTTCTTCCAGCCCTTGTTGGTGCTGAGTGTGCCTCGGTCGCTTGGGGAAATGCGCAACCTGCTCTCCACCCCGAGACACTGGTCCAACCCAGCTGCGACTGATGAGACCCTTGCTATCGCATGAGCTGATGGGGTAGGAATGGGATCTGGGAGGAGACGACAGAAAGGCATGTGAAAGCCTTGTGAAAACATTGCTAGGGGGGTCATGTAAGGGGTGTGAGTGAGTGACATCGAATTGGCCACACCCACCCAGGTTTTGTGGCTCCCGATGTTTGCTCTTCTGTGGGAAACGGGTCCAAATGGCTCTTTGAGTGTTTAAGGTTGCAGACCCCGGTATAAGCTGAGATGACATGACCCTTCCAGTCATACTTCAAGCAGCTAGTTACCGGCACCACAAATTCTCTAGCTGGACTTCCAGCAACTGCTCCTGTCTTCCTCTTCCAACTCTAGCTTTGGGAATGACAGCATTGAGATTTGATCAATGTGGGCTTTCACCCCGAGGTAAGACCTGCCTTATAAAAACGTACTATCTAATGCAAAGCTTCTTCCCAAGGCCAGTGTAATTGCAGTATATGGTTTCCATTCAGAAAGTGGAGATGCAGCAGACAGCACTAGAAAGACAGCATTATGCATTTATCAGATCACTGACAGAACCCTGCATTAGTATAATGCTTAAGAAAACAATCAAGCCTGAATCATTGCTACTTAAAAAGGGGAAGCGATTCTGTCTATGAATGCTTTCCCATTACTGGTGAATGAAACCACAAAAGTGCAATCGGAGGGCAGCAAATAGCACTCAAACGGGAAATGCGTCTTTGTCCCCATAGAAACCGGCAGGGAAGCCCATGAAAAACAATACCGTTCTTATCAATGCCACATTCATTACTTGAGTGCGTTCAGACATGGCTCTTCAGCCATAGAAGGAAACATGATCACTTCAGCTACTTGCAGTGTGAGTTATTTCCGATGAACCATTAGCCCACAGCTTAAGGTATTTCCCACCATGGAGTCTCTTTTTCTCAGAAAAATCTGGGGAGTTTAAAGAATTTCTGACTTGCAGGAAAATTCTGTGAGAAAGGCTTCATGTTGTTTACACAGAGAAGTGCCTGCAAGGGTGGAGATTGATGGGTGACAAAATATTTGACTTAGGCCCATGATGGCAAACCTATGGCACGCATGCCACAGGTGGCACGCGGAGCGATATCTGAGGGCATGTGAGGCTTGCTCTATGTCAGCTCCAGCGTGCACATGAGTGCTGGCCAGCTGATTTTTGGCCTTCTGGAGGGTGGGAGGGAGGTTGTTTTTGCCTTCCCCAGGCCTCAGGAAAGCCTCCGGAGCCTGTGGATGGCAAAAAACGGACCCAACGGGCCTAGCAGAAGTTCGGAAATGAACTTCCGGTTGGGCCCTTGGGCCATTTTTCACCCTCCCCAGGCTTCAGGAGACTGAGGAGGGGA
>JANHGD010006520.1:33367-47540 GCA_027560375.1 Imantodes cenchoa
ATAATTATTCTTCTCTTTGTGGTTGCTTTCTGGGTGAATGAGTGGGAAAGCCAATCAGTACAGAGCTGACAGCATGGAGAGAGTCATTGAGGCATGGTTGCGTTGAACAGCATGGAGAATAAATGTGCAACTTGAACAGTGTTGCCATTCCAGTAACAATCCACCGTTCCTGATAATTATTCTACTACTGGGTAACTTTTGGACAAATTCCTTTTGGCTTAAATTACTTTGAAGCACTATGCTTTAGAGAAAAAGCAGGTTACAATTGTAACAATAAGAGACAAAAAAGAAGAAGAAAAGTTTGACATTTTACAAAAAAATTAACAGAAACTTCCACATGAGAACCAATAGACTGAAAGAGAAGAAAAAGTAGAGTCATATTATTTATTTTATTCCATGAAAAAAATCAGTTGCTACAGAGCCTAAGGGGGGAAAACACCATGGACAATCATTTACAAATAAAGTGATTTTGAGCAAGTACAGCATATACGTTTCTCTGTAAGAACAGCTGTCAAGCAAATACACACACATACAAATAAAACAAACCCTGACATTTGACCAGGTTGTTTTTCAACTGAGTTGTCTTCCTACCTTGCATGCACGTTAATCCCCTATTGTGCCATCTAGGCCACTGAAAAGAGCGATGTCAATAACAAATATGCAATTGCTGATAAAGCTCATCTCTGCTAGAACACCCCTGAGCGGCATTGTTGAATACTGACGGGCTTTTAGTGAAAAAAATGCTAAATGTCAGCTTTAAGAAAGAGCTGGAATTCTGATTCATTACTGGGTTTTCCTTTTCAAATTTAGACTCGGTTTGAAGTTGTTGTTGTTTTTCATGTTCTTTTTCATGTTCTTGATGTGTTCACTTTTATTTCAGTTTAGGCCTTTAATCATAAGCATTTTTGGTATTAGTGCAAAGCCTTTTCATTATAAGGACAAGAGGTTGGGGAAACTAGACCTGGAAACAGTTAAATGCAAAGTAATGTAGCCTTACATCTTCTCACTAAGCAGCGAAGGATTAATGAGAATATGTAAGCACTCTGATCTTTTCAGGCAGTATGGTGGTAACAATAATCAATTAACCTCGAAAGATCTAACTGGCAGGGTTTAAGTATGAAGTTGTTTGAAATGCCAGATTATCTGTGCAGATGATGCATTTGTTGTAAGAAAAGGAGGGTTAGACTACTTTGTAGTATAGGATCATAGGATGCTGAGCTTCATTGAACTCAGTAGGAATGTTTTTGTGTAATGGATTTAAGAGTGGAATATTATTCTGATGCAACAAAAATATAATTGGAAATAACACATTTCCTGCAACATAAGCTCATATTACTCATCATTTAGATGCTACTTTGTCAGGCCCATGGAGTAACCTTGTATAATGATAACTTTACACATTATGTTTCTAAACTGGCTGAACAGAGAAAAATTGAATCACGTTGGATTCCAAATGATTATATACACATAGCCATGCAATCAATATTTTTGACAGAAAATTTGTTTTCTATTACCTTCTTCTGACATATTTTTGAGTTATCAATTTAGTGTACAATCCTAGAATTCCCTTGTTGTCTTCCATTCAACACACTAACCAAGCCTGACTCTGTTTAACTAGCCAGACCAGCCATGCTTAAATTCTAACCACCAACTACTCAACTGAATGCTGCTGCATTACTGCATGTAAATAAACACACCCAATTCACTAACTAAATAGTTCTGCACTACGAAAAAGTATATAGCAATTAACGTCTTCATTTATAAGGTGCTATATGAACCTTGATTTCAAGAATAAAAGCTGTGCAGTCACACTGGGCTGTTTAAATAGATTTTGCTGACTGCAGCAATACTATTCATTCCATACTTAGGAATTGATAATTATATCTTACTGTAGTATTGCAGTGAGATAATATCTCCACTACACCTGTAACAAGTAATTTACAAAGTTTAGCTTAGGTCACAATGTAGTTCTGTTTTCATGCATGAAAGAAATTTATTGGACACTCAAGAATATAAATGTGGAGAGTGGGTGATTCTGCCACTGCCCCCAGGATTTTGGTGAAAGTCATTTGAACATTAAAAACAGTCTGCCTAATGCTAAGGCCAGCCCAGGCCAGGCCACTGTTCCCAAAATGCCTTCTACAAAAAGACAGTTCAGATTTCTGACAGGAATATTTTTCTCAAGTCAGACATTTAAATGACACAATGACAGACACAAAGAATAATACTATCACTTTTTCAACATTTCTCTCTAACATTTACAATAAGTTATTTATTGAAATATTTCTCTTTTAATATTTTACATACTAGACCCAGTACCAACAATGTATAGACATACAATTAAAAAATCAGAAGTTAAAATAAATAAGATACAGTAGTCAGTTTTGTTTTGTTTAATCAAGGGAATTATTTATAAAATTGAGGCGGGATGTCCAGAATATTAGGACATTAGAAATAAATAAACGTACTAGATCAGACCAAACAATCCATGAGAACAATGCATTTGGTTAGCATGGTACTATGAACACAGCCAAAGACTAAACAATCTCATTTATGATGGCAGTTCTTTTATCTTCCACAATGAGGGGTAGCTGATATATTAAAGTATTAATGAGAAAAGGCCTTGTGTATTGATCATTGCTTTATTTTCATGTTTAATTACTTCTTTTTAGAAGGTTGTGACTAGAGATATATTTTGGTCATGGAGTTATCACTGTCATGAAAAAAAATGGCACTTAACCAATGAGCAAAAACTCTTTGCTTAGGAAGATACGACAAGGGCAGGATAGAGGCTACAACCTAGAGAATTCAATTTTATAAGGCAAGGATTTTTATCAACACAGTGAGGACTGAATGAAAACTAGTAGAGAAAGATTCTATTTTTAAGCTGCCCAGAGCAGGAGTCAGCAACCTTAAACACTCAAAAGAGCCACAAGGTCCTAACTGGAAGTCCCCTGTTCAATTCTGGAGCCAAATGGAAGTCCATTTCCCCCACCATAGAGTCTCCTCCTAGCATGGCGTCCTTTTTCCTCTGCTGACCGGAAGTCTGGTTCCCCCATCATAGAGTCTCCTCCTAGCGCAGCATCCTTTTTCCTGTCCTAACCGAAAGCTCTATCAAATCTGGAGCAGACCGACAGGGAGCCGCAGCAGAGGGATGAAAGAGCCACATGTGGCTCCAGAACCGCGGGTTGCTGACCCCTGGCCCAGAGTCACTGAGAATGAGGAGGTGGCCATACAATTGTTCTAAATGAATAATTAAATGTCCAGTTATAATTTTTAAGTACATATACAGTATTCATTGTATGCTCAATTTTTTATTAATTAAGAATTCAGTACTTTTTATAATTTATTATCTTTAACCTTCAGTTATTAATTTGCATGGAGCCCATGTTATAATTTTGTTGATATAATTGCTCTTAAAACATTAGATCAGAAAAATTACTATCAATATCCAAAAGTCATAGTACGATACAGATACTTGCATTAAATTCAAAGTATTCGGATACAGGTAGTCCTTGACCTGCAATCACAATTGAGCCCAAAATTTCCATTGCTAAGCAAAACAGTTGTTAAGTGAGTTTTGCCCTATTTTACAACCTTTCGTGCCATATTTGTTAAGTGAATCACCGCTGTTGTTAAATCAGTAACATGGTTGTGAAGTGAATCTGGCTTTCTCTTTGACTTTGCTTGTCATAAAGCTGCAAAAGGTGATCACATGAGCCCCAGGACACTGCAACTGTCATAAATACATGCCAGTTGCCAAGCATCCAAATTTTGATCATGTGAATGTGGGGATGCTGCAATTGTTGTAAATATCATAAGTCACTTTTTTCACTGTCATTATAACAGTCACTAAACTAATGGCTGTAAGTCAAGGAGTACCTGTATGTTACTTGAAGTCACATTTTCTAATATTTTATTATTCCCACAATGTGAATAAATTCTTGTTTATTTCAGATTTTCATTAATCCATTTTCCTACTATTACATTAATTACTTCTGGGTCACATGATTTTCATGTGATCATGTACAATGAAATGCATACAGTGAAGAGGTGTTGGTGCTTACCTGATATGCCTCGGGAGTCCTGAGTCCTTCGGGAGTAGGGCGGTATATAAATTTAATAAATAAATAAAAATATGCCTCTTCTCGTAGGGTGGTGGAGTTATCATCCAGGATTGGTTGACCTCGTCCAATCATCTGAGGACTGAGTCTGTTAATTTGAATTAGGGAACTTCACCTTGCCTGGAATCCCGAGTTAAGATGAAGCTGAAGATACCGACACAACGTGATCTTCATCAGAAGCAAGAACAGTGGCTGTCATCAGAAGTCAAAAATATTATCTACAAACTATGTACAACTAGAGCCCAGGAACTTGGGTGGGTCTGGATGATAACTCCACCACCCTACGAGAAGAGGCGTATCAGGTAAGCACCAATGCCCCTTCTCAATAGTGGGTGGAGTTATCATCCAGGAAGGGACATACCCAAGCAGTTTGTTCACAGGAGGGAAAAAAACTTGGGCTCAGACGTGTCCATCTCCCAACACACGCTGCAACACGCAGCGCCCAAAGGAAGAATCCGCCGATGCATAGGAGTCAATTTTATAGTGACAGACAAACTGGGATGGTGATGCCCAAGTTGCTGCTTGGCACACTTCTTCAAGAGACGCCTGGGTCACCCATGCCGCCAAAGTCGCCGCACTGCACATAGAATGGGCCGTGATCCACGCTGGATGGGGCATTGCCAAGGCGTCGTATGCAGCAGCAATAATTCCTCGAAGCCACCCGCCAATGGTCAATGATGAGACCTTCTGGCCCAATGACGTAGGCAGAAAGGCAACAAACAGGGACTCCATTCTGCAAAAATCCTCAGTACTCTTAATATAAATCCGGAGAGCCCGCCGGACATCCAATTTATGCCACCTGCGTTCCAAGGTATGCGACCGATCAGGACAAAAGCTTGGCAGTACTGCCCGATGGAACCAGTTGTTAATCATGGGCACAAACGATGGATCCAAGCAGAGAATGACCCTATCCCAATGAAAAACACATAGGTCCTTGCAGACCGAGAGGGCCGATAGTTCAGGAATGCAGCGGGCCGAGGTGATTACCACCAGAAAGGCCACCTTATAAGACAGGTGCCGCAAACTGGCTGACCTGAGTGGCTTGTAAGGGAGTTGAATGAGTGCATTTAAACCCTTGGTGAGATCCCACATAGGGAATCGATGGACCACAGGGGGACGTAAGTTGGTGGCTCCCCTGAGAAACTGGTGGATGGCCAGAACCTGAGCCAAGGATCCGGACTCCCCACAAACCACTACAGAAGATAGGGCAGCCACCTGAAGGGTATTGGGAGACAGACCTTGTCCAGGCCCTCTCTGCAGGAAGTCCACAATCTTCAGGATGGGCATCTGAACAGGGGAGCAGTCCTTTGTGCATCAAAGACAGAAGGCTTTCCAGGTAGTTGCATAGATATGTACCATGGATGACTGCCAAGAAGCCAGCATGGTGTCAATGACTTTGGCCGAGAAATGTTGGAGAGCTAAGGCATCCCGCTCAAGCACCAGGTGGTCAGGTGGAGCCAACCCAGATCCAGATGGAACAACAGTCCCTGATTGAGTGAGGACTGGAATACTGGAATCTGCCAACTCGGTGCTACTGATAGGGCCCGCAGGTCGGCGAAATATGGCTGCCTGGGCCAGTGAGGAGGGAACAATATAACGTACACCCATTCATCCAGAATTCTCTGTATTACCTTGGAAATAAGTGGAATGGGGGGGAAGGCGTAGAGCAACTCCTTTGGCCAGGGAGCATGGACAGCATTGATAGCTTCCATTCTGCGTGACGGGAACCTTGAGAAAAATCTTGGCAGATGGGAGTTATCCATGGTTGCAAAGAGATCAACTGCAGGAAGACCAAGCATGTTGACCAGGTCCCTGAAGATGGATGGATGCAATCGCCACTCTGCTGGATCCATGGTTGTCGGGCTGAGACAATCCACTTGTACACTGGCAAGATATGATCTGCCAAGAGGGAGAGAAATCCCAGGCTCATCACCTCCTGCATTAGAGGTCTGAACCAAGTGCCCCCTTGCATGTTCACGTGCGCCTTGGCCGTCACGTTGTCCATTAGTACCATAATGTGCCGGCCAGCCAGCTACAAAAGAAAATGGTTCAGAGCGAGGTGTATGGCTCAGAGCACTAGCCAATTGATGGCACACTCGGCTTCTTGCAGCATCCACCTGCCCTGAGTGATCAGACCTTGGCAGTGGATGTCCCACCCAAACAGGCTCATGTCCATGGTGACAGTTAGACGAGTGAGTTCTTGAAATAGGCAGCCTTGTGTGATCACTGGCAACATCCACCAGGAGAAGGGAGCAATGGGTTTCTGGAAGCACGAAGATCTTGGCAGGGGAGGAACTGCGGCCCACTCTCCAGAAGGGCAGGAGGAACCACTGAAGATCCTTAGAATGCACAAGGTGTTATGGCGATAGCCGAAATCATTTTACCCAGGAGAGTGAACAACAGGGAAATCAGGACTCTATGCTGGAGCTGTACCTGGGTGGACAGCTCCCTAATGCTAGCCTGTCTCGTCTGGGATAAGGAGACTCTACATTCTAAGGTATCTATCATGGCCCCCAGATGGACTAGGGAAGTGGACAGAATGAGATGGCTCTTATCAAGGTTGATTGAAAACTCGTGGTGTTGCAGCATTTGAATGGTTATCTGGAGATGGCTCAGCACCTGTTGGTTCGATTGAACCAGAATTAGAAGATCGTCCAGTTAATACTGGATACACATGGGAAAGGCCCTAAGATGAGCCGCCACCGCTGCTAGCACCTTTGTAAATACTTGAGGTGCTGAGGACAGGCCAAAAGGGAGGGCCCTGTACTGGAAGTGCCTACCTGCATAGCAGAAATGGAGATACTGCTGATGAAGAGAATGGATAGGGATGTGCAGATAGGCTTCAGTAAGATCCAGAGAGGTGAGGAAATCCCCCCCCCGGTGAACGCCCACCAAGATAGATTGAAGGGAGTGCATCTTGAACTGCTGATATTTAATATGGCGGTTCAGATGCTTCAAATCTAAAATTGCCCTCTATCCCCCGAGGTTTGGGGGACCAAAAAGAGGATTTAATAAAAGCCCTGTTCCATCTGGTCTGGGGCACCTGTTAGATGGCTCGAATGTCCAACAGGTGCTGTATCGCAGAGTCCATAAGATGTCTCCTAGAGGGATCTCTGGAAGTCAGGCACCAAATAAAAAACCTAGGGGGAAGGGAGAGAAACTCTAGAGAAAGACCATGAGACATGGAGAACCTACCTGTCCTGGGTAATCTCCTCCCATCTGGTGGCAAAAAGGGCCAGATGACCCCCGATGGGAGGGTCAGACAATAGGTTACTTGAGGCGTCTATAGGGACATCCCCCTCCACACTGAAAGGGCCTCTTGGAATATCTATCCCAGACAGATCTGTCTGAGTATGGTCATTGTCTGGAACCGTACTGACCTTGTCCCTGAAAAAAGGAGGTATTCTGATCTGAATGAAAGGAATGATGGGAGTAGGGAAATGACATAATGCTACCCCGTCTCAAGAAAGTAGGCAGGACCTTCTTACAATCACTGGACTCTTGGGTCCAGGGACTGTCTGAACAACTGCTGACCATTGAAGGGGGCAGATGCCAGACACCACTTGTGGTGAGTGTCCGTCTGCCACTGTCTCAACCACTGCAGGCGTTGGGATACAATGGAGGCAGCAATTGCTTTGGATGCAAACTTAGAGGCTTGGAGAGTAGCATCCTCTGAGAATTGGGTGGCGGCAATCAACTTAGTAATGTGCTGCTGAGATCACAGATCGGATGCCAGGATGTGCTCTTGCAACTGACGCAGCCAAATGAGGGAGAATCAGTTGAAAAACAACGTGGTGGCAGAGGCCCTGATGGCCCAGGCAGAAACCTGGTGAACCTTCTGGAGTGACTGCTCTGATCGTCTATCCTCCGGCCAAAGTAGCTCCTCCGAGTCCCCCAGCATTGAATTGGGGGAATGAAGGGCCACCACAGGTGTGTCGACCAGGGGCGGGTTGCACTTACCCCCTCTACCAGAGCTGGCTACGCACGCAGCCAGATGTTGCGGGCATGTGCGCCCCACTCACACGATTTCTGGCTTCTGCGCATGCACAGAAGCTGAAATCTCGTGCGAGCACACTCGCTCATGCGAGATTTTGGCTTTTTTTTGCTTTTGCGCATGCATGGAAGCAAAATATTGCCGAAATCTCTCATGAGACAATGCACACGCACGAGATTTCAGCATTTCTTTTGCTTCTGTGCATGCGCGAAAGCAAAAAAACCACCGAAATCTCGCGCGAGTGAGCATGCTTGCATGAGATTTCGGCTTCTGCGTATGCGCAGAAGCCAAAAAAATACAAAAAAAGATGGCGACCACAATGGCCTAGTTGCTATGGCACCAGAGCCGTTGCTCAATTTGTGGCCGCTACTGGGGCAGCAGAGTGGGCCGCACGGTTAGCAACCCACCACTGGTGTCAACAGTTCAGATCTGTAAAATGTTGGACAGATCAGGTGTTACTTTAAAGAAGTGATGGTCAGAAGCAGAAGGCAAGGGACCAGAAGCAGGTGGAGACCATTGTCGTTGGACTGTATCGATGAAAAGAAAAGTAGAAGAAACTAATTCCATCTCCTGCATGTGCTCAGCAAAGAAAGGGCCTTTTAGAGCCAAGGTGGAAATTGATGCCATAGGCAGGTCTTCAAACCTCACAGCCAGCTTGGCCTTGTAGAGAAGGGAGCTGAATAGCCCCAGATTGAACAGAAAAGAGGAGGAAGGCAACTCAGGAACAAATCCCTTGTCCTCTGACAACTCCACATCCAGATGTTCTTCCCCTTCGGAAGCAATAGAGTAGTTGTCCTCCGAGGAACCCCTGGAAGAATCATGGGGATTAGTGCCCTGACAGTCTGGGGACAAAAAAGGAGTGAGGCGGAGCTGTATGATATGCACCGAAGGTGGGCGCTGGAACTGGGGAAGGCCAGCTGCAGTGCCCTGTTCTATGGCTGCTGACATGAAGGCCTGAAAGGAAGCAGGGTCCATAGGAACCACCATCATCGTGGATGCACCCCTGGAACCAGAAGCTGAAGTGGAGGCCTTGCACGGCAATGGTTGCAGCAATAGGGGAGCCAAAGGAATCACAGGTGGCTCTGCCTGCCCCAGAAATTGGTGAAGGATATATCGATCTGAGCATGGTTAAGGGAATGAAGGTCCCCCAGCAGGGCAGGGGGAATCCCCTCAACCGGCCATAAGTGCTGATGGTCAGGCCTAGTGGCACAGGTAGTGGCAGACTGGGCACATATCTTTTGAATGGCCCTATCCCAGCGTCGCTCATCATGCTTGGCTGCCTTTGATCACTTAGAGTGGTCAGGCCTCTCCTCCCGCCTGGAGTCAGCTACCTTGGATGTGCTGGGCTGGTACTCCTCCCTGGGTGGGGACCCAGACTGAGATTTGCACTTCCCTGACTTGGGGGGTTTGGATGCCATAGCGATGGCAAGTGGGATGGAGGAGGATGACCCCAGGAGACTACAGGAGATAGCAATGAAAAATGGGCCTACCGCCCCACAAAATGGCCACCACAGGCAGTCTGGCAAGGCTCCTCTTTAAAATGGTCACTGGAGCTTCAGTGAGCTGGAAAATGGCCACCAGAAAATTTTCACGCTCTTTCGGCTGTCAGCAAGTCGCAATAAGTTACAGGCAACTGGGCACGGCAACTGGGTTATCACCTGGTGAATTATTGGCCCCGGAGGGTCCTGACATGGCAAGCAGTGAAAGTGGTGTCAACAGATGGCCGGACGGCAATCCAATCTTGTTGCATAAACGAAATGCATTGATGACGATGGCAGCCAGGTTGAAGCTGAGCCACTCGTGATTTCAGCAAACGAGGGCGACTGCTCAATCAGTGGTCAGGTCACTCTGGCTGATGTTGCGACCATGCTGGGGAAGCAAGGTTTGAAGTTCATGGCTTCACAGCGCTGACACACCTACCTGAGGCTCATTGGAATGGGCGGGCGGAGCACAAAAACTCCCCGGACCACTGCCTCTGCCGGATAACAGAGCTGAAGCCCCTATGCAAATGTCAATAAAGGAACCAAATGGGGGAGAGCCAGACCCCCATGGCAGAGCCAAGGGCCAAACCCTGTATGGCTCAATGCCACCAGGCAGGAACGGGCATGAAAGAAGCCAATAGCCGAGGCAAAGTGCCGTCAGCTGCCTGATGTTAAATGCTGACTTGACAGTGGAAGGAAAACTCACAGTTGTAGGAATAGATCTGAGAAATTGGAATCCAGGATGAGATGAAGTCACATCTGTCCTCACTGAGGACTGAGTCATAACTGGGGATTCCAGGCAAGGCGGAGTCCCTAAATTCAAATTAACAGTCCTCAGATGATTGGATGAGGTCAATCCCTCCTGGATGATAACTCCACCCACTATAGAGAATGTATAATTAATAACATGTAATTTCTGGGCTTTTCATAGAATTTTCTCCACATAAGTATGAATTTTGTATAAATTTAAGCCATGCAGCCCAATGGTAGTAGTGTTTACTTGATAGAAAGAGACATTATGTTCAGTAAAACATATTTGCAGCTAAGAGTTGCACATAAATGATGTCTTGATCATATATAGATTTTAAATATTATCCCAACCTTAAATGTGCATTTTTTATATCTTCTCAACCTTAATTGAAACAGGCTTTGGGAATTCAAATGATTATTCCATCCAAAAAATTCCTCTCAACTTGTTCTTATCACTTCTGTCTCCTGCATTTGCTAATTACTTTATTTCACTATTAAGAGTTCTAGCAGTCAGATTTTGATTCATTTAGGAACTAATATCTGGATCATCATATAGAAGAACAACCTTCAAAGAAAAAAAGCACCTCTAAACGTAAAAACCAACCAGCCATTACAATCATAACAAAAGTGAAATGTGCACTGTTACCTGACCTATTTCCAGCTAAAGAGATAAATAGCTTCAAACAATATAAAAATCATTATGATTATGAAAAAGTGATGTAGCAATCCCCTTCAGCTAGTGCACTTTCTGAAAGCAAAGGCTACCAAAGTATGGCAGCAAACCTATATAGAATAGACTTTTTTAGTTGTCTATTGGTGATCTGGATTTTTACAGCCCAGATCTAGTTTCAGTAATCCTAAAAAAAACATTCCAGAGCAGACAAAAAGTGAACAGTCAGAGTTTTAAAATAATCACATTAATTTTTATGATTATATATAAATCTTTGCATATGTAAAATACAAACATAATTGTGCCTTGATATAATTCAATATGTATAGTCTACATATGGAACAACATTCTCCCTTTATCTCTTTCTTCCCTCCTATAATGTGTGAAATAACATAAGCTGTGAATACAAATACTAGGTGAAAAAACTAAGACTTAATACTGTATGTGAATGATCAAGAAATCCAAATGACTTAAGCCAGAAGACTTGATAATTATGCTTATAATAATACATCCTGCAACAATACCTTTAATATTGTTAAACAACAACAACTGCTATGGCAAAACCTTGGGAAGGACTAGATAGATGGACAAAAATGCCAAATCCACTTTATTATTAATACTTTATTAATTTATTAATATAAAATTATTATTATTATTATTATTATTCGCATAGTCAGACAGATGTTCAGACTGGATTTGGCATTTTTGTCTACTTACTGTATTTTTGGACTATAAGACGCATTGGAGTATAAGATGCACCTTAGTTTTTGGGGAGGAAAATAAGAAACCTCCGTTTGAGAGGCTGGGCGGGGCTACATTCAGTGTATAAGACACACCCAAATTTTCACCCTCTTTTATGGGGGGAAAAGCTGCGTCTTATACTCCGAAATATATGGTAGTGAGTCCTTAGCAAGGACCTGGGATAGGCAGATCTGGATGATTGATGGTATACAGATATCGTCGCAGGATAGAAGTTGTCTCCAGTAAAGCCACCTTTTGCAATTGACTGGTGGTGAATTTGTCAATGCCAATGGTGTTCAGGTGATGTTCCAGTTGTTTTGGGATTGCACCCAAGGTACCTATTACTATTAGTACTACTCTTTTTTGCCTTTGCCAGTCGTTCTATTTCTATTTGTAGATCTTTGTATTTTGTTATCTTCTCCAGTTCTATCTCTTCTTCTTCTATTTTGCTGTCTCCAGGACTGCCACATCCACTATCCAGACTTTTTAAAATCTTTCTAATCAACAATTGTTAAGTGTGGGGTGTTATGTGGCAAGTGCCTGTCTTTTAATTGTAAAGTCCCAGAGCAATTTAATTTACTCATTTTCTATGACTGTATTTTAAGCTCCCACTAGTTTTTGCTTGAAGGCGAATGCTATTTCTTGCAGATCTTCCAATGCACCATTGCTACTTTGTCATGCTGCTGCTTGTAGTCATTCTACGCGATCTTCTTGCAGCAGCTTACCAGGTGGTCCACTGTTTCTTCAGCTTCTTTGCATAGGCAGCACTTACTGTCTGTTGCTTTCTTCTCAATTCTGGCTTTGTATACATTTGTTCTTAAGGCTTGGTCTTGTGCAGCCAGAATTAGGTCCTTAATCTCTTTCTTCAACTTTCCTTCTCTTAGCCATTGGCAGGTCTTGTTATTATCTACTTTTCCTGCAACTTTTTTTAATGTACTGACCATGAAGTGCTTAGTCTTCCCATGTCTCCATTCTGTTTTCATTTGGTCTTTCTTATAGTCCAGTTTGGTCTCTCCAGTAGTCAGTAAGCCTTTCTGGCATACTAACTTCAGTGCACCTTCTTCATTGTCTTTCAGATATTCTTCCAAAACCCTTTTTCCTTCTTCAACCATCTGATGTACTTGCAACATTCCACACTCACCTTAATAGAGTCTGTCAATGTCACTGCGAGGATGAAGGGCATGATTCATTGTCATTATTTTTCTTTATTATTGTTGTTGTTCTTGTAGTAGTAGTAGTAGTAGTAGTAGTAGTAGTAGTAGTAGTAGTAGTGATGTTCATCATCCAACTGGAGAAAATAATCAATGCTAGTGAGTGTGGGCTTTGCTCCCCATTTATGTATAGTATCTTACCCTTCTTTACATGTGTCTTCTATACAAGTGCCCAGGGTTAGTGACAGGCTAATCAAGCACAATTGCATGCTATATACAGCAAAAAGCCCATGGAAACATAGAGCTCAGTTTCAGAATATGAATTAAACTAAAAAAAAATAAAAAAATAAACCACAGAACCTTTTTAAAAAATATACAAATATAGTTGTCTTCCCATTGAAAGAAGAGACACTGGTGAAAAATCACTGTTCCAAAGCAAATTGATTATCTGCTTATACAATCATGCTTTTTTCGTATAGTAGCTGTTTTGCAAAGCATAAACAACCAAAACAACGAACTCACAATATAGCTTTTTTTACAGATCTTATCAAAATAAACCACAGTTAATGCATCCTAATAAAAAAAAATATGAGTAAATGTGAAAAATCTGAAACAAAGCAGAAGGTATAAAACATTTGGTGAACCATCTATGAAGTTCTCCTCTTTGACAACTGTTTTTAAAAAGTGATAAAAACCTTTAATTAAAAAAGGGAAATTTTTCTGGTCTTCTTTTTTATTACTTTACTTTTTACAAGTTGTTTGAGATAAGTCATATTTTAATAAGTCACAAGGCACACAAAACATCAAAAGGCCTGAAAATAAATAGACATTTCATGATTTCAGTCAGACATGATTATCGAAGGAAGTGAGAAACACAAGTGCGGGTACACATTAAAATTCTTCATCTCTAATGGGTTGCTGCAGGGTAAATGTGGCCTATTATAAAATATAGATTATGTATATCTTTCAATATTTGATGCAATAGTAAACTAATTTTAAACTAATAGTAAACTAACTTTTCAGTAAACTAATAACCAATGGAGAAATGCAAAACATCAAGCACTTCAGTTTGACGAAGTTTTGATTCTATCAAATCAAAGCACATTTATACCCACATAGAAAGTACTTGCTGCAAAATAGTTAATTAAATCAGGTGATTTTGAAGAGTTTATTATGTTCCAGGACTCCTTTTGGACTCTTAATTAAACTCTTAATTTAACAGAGTGATCTTGAGATTTTAAAAAACTGACATTATTTTGGCC
>JANHGD010006520.1:47640-63108 GCA_027560375.1 Imantodes cenchoa
AATAATAATAATAATAATAATAATTATTATTATTCTTATTATTATTATTATTATTCTTATTATTATTATTATTATTATTATTATTATTATTATGCATCAAATTTCTAACTGGATAAAAAGAAAATGAAACCTAATTTATCCCAATACTATTCACTATGCCTGTCCATAGCTTTATATCCTTGAAAGCCATTCTTGCTTCCATCACATCCATACCTTAATTCATACCTTGTCAAACTTGTCATTTCTGTCTTCTTCAGAAATTCATCAATTCCATCTAATCACTTTCTTGGTTTTCCTTTCGTTAAATCCATTTTCCTTTCTTTTTTTCTTCATATATTTGTTCTTAATTTGGACTTTCCTAACCCATCTCAAAATTATTTTTTGCATGAGTCACTTATTTTTTCGTTCATATTCATTCATCACCCATCATCATTCTTGATCCTCTCTCTTCTTGTTTTACCACGCATAAGTAACCCATTGTCACATCATTGAGCTTACCTTTATCTTTTTCCTGACATACCAAACTCTCACTTCCATATAAGAAAGTGGACAGAAGCATACTTTTATATACAGTCATTCTCAAATTATTTTGACAAACAGAATAAATGTGAGTTTTTAAGCCTTGACTAACGCAGAGACTGCAACAAATAATGGAGCACTTGGATATCATTCATTAATAGTAAAAGGCAAGATCAGTTCTCTATTATGTGAAATTATAAGTGCTGTACATATAAAAAGCTTTTCTCAAAGCATCTGGCCCTGATGGCTTAATGTCCCTGCATTCACGTGCAAGCTCCAGTAGTTTCAATCACAACCTTGAATGACTATTAGATATTTGGGGTTACATTTATACGCATTGCTACTTTGTATCCCATTTCCTTTATCATCCAAGTCCCATTATTAATTGTCATACATTTATCAGGCTAATTAGCAGGGATTTGGTACCTTTAGGGGAGTACTTATAGGCAAACTCCAGTGATACTAATATGAATGGAATGTACCATTTCCTCAAGTGGAGAAAATCTCATT
The DNA here is from genome assembly GCA_027560375.1 of Imantodes cenchoa. Classification (NCBI taxonomy): domain Eukaryota; kingdom Metazoa; phylum Chordata; class Lepidosauria; order Squamata; family Dipsadidae; genus Imantodes; species Imantodes cenchoa. The sequence continues at coordinate 48,670 of JANHGD010006520.1, forward strand.
GGTTGGTATCCCTGTTTCACATTTTTCTGCTACCTTTCATCATATCCAGGCTACAAAAATCCAGCTGACCATTAGATGGCAACTAAGAGATGTCATTAGATTGTTACAGCTCAGTTATGGTAGCAATATTTGTGTGTATCTACAGATTTGACTACCTGTATCTATTGTTTAAAGCAACCCACAAATGGAAGAAAAGTTTTCAATTGGCAGGCTGAAAACCACATGCCATTCAGTAAGTCATTCAGTGTTTGCTACATATAGAGGACTGACTACAAGTTTATCCCATCACCTGGATGTCAGCTGTTATTAACTCAGTAGAATTTCCTTTTGAGTAGACACACAGAAGAATGTGCAATTCACTGTTTTCTTCTAGCAACACAACTACCTGTTTCTCCGAAAATCCCATTTTCGGAGAATGACCTATCCCAAAAATAAGCCCTAGCATGTTTTTATGTGTGCATCTAATTTAAGCACTACTCCCCAAATAATCCCTACTTAAGAGCCTGCGCATCTGGCTGCCTGTCCATTCTGTCTGGTTCAGTGATGAAATCTAAAAAATTTCCCTACCAGTTTTGTGGGCATGGCTTGGTGGGCGTGGCTTGGTGGGCGTGGCAGGGGAAGGATACTGAAAAATCTCCATTCCCATCCCACTCCAAGGAAAGGATATTGCAAAATCTCCATTCCCACCCCACTCTGGGGCCAGCCAGAGGTGGTATTTGCCAGTTCTCTGAACTACTCAAAATTTCCGCTACCGGTTCTCCAGAACCTGTTGGAACCTGCTGGATTTCACCCCTGGTCTGGTTGCTCATGGTGCCACGGCTACAAGGCGGCGGGGTGGAGCTGTCCCACACGCCCCACACTGACTTAACTCAAGGCCCCATACATAGCCAAGCCATCCACACCCTAACATCTGGCTCACTGCAGCAGCAGCAGCAGCAGCAACCATGTGTAACTGGAGTCCACATAGCTACCGGCCCACTTCTTCTGCTTGCTTGCAGCCACAATGGAGCAGAACGCTGAGCAGCCTGTTGGTGCCACGGCTGTGAGGTGAAGCAGGTGTCAGGGAGTGGATGTCCTGACTGTGGGGGCCCTGTGGTAAGCCAGTGCATGGGGCAGTTCCATCTCCCCACTTCGTGACGGTAGCAGTGGCACACCACACAGCCTCCTGCCCCACTGCGAGCAAGCAAAAAAAGTGGCCGCCCATACATGGAAAAAAATAAGGCAAAAAATAAGACCAAGTCTTATTTGGGGGGAGGGAAACAGTAGTTTTACAACTGTATCTTTTTGAAAGTCACTTGACTAAGGTACAAATGATTCTAAAAGAGATTTATAGTGTGTGATGATTGGGTGTCAAATTTTCAACCCATTAGACTTTATTTATAAACATAACAAAGTTTAAACAATCTATATATTAATGCCAGTGGGGAAAAAACAGACATCATAATTCCAACCCCCAAATCTATATGTATAAACAAGTATTTGGGGGGGGGGGGTTCTTTAGAAAAATATGTTCTGTTTACATTTAGGATTGAAATTTTTAATTATTTGAAATTTGAGCATTTTTAAAATAAGGAACACAAGTTTCACCTGAAAAAAGTGTACCAAAAAGATGTTCAGTATTTTTGGACTATAAGACGCACCTTTCCCCCCAAAAAGGACGCTGAAAATTTGGGTGCGTCTTATACTTTGAAAGTAGCCTCGCCCACCTGCCAGCCCTTCAGACATTTTTTGCCTCCACATGTCGCATTTTGGGGCGGTTCCAGGCAGCGGGGGATTGGCAGCATCCTCACTGCCACTCGGATTTTGATAATGAGCAGCACAGATCTTTTTATCCATTTAAAACAAACCCTATCACCCTATCAGGAGGAGGAGGACATACGGCTCTGCAAATTACATTTAGGAATCAGGGAGGAAAAACAGCCTTGCTTCCATGCATCGCGTTTTCAGACGTTTTCCTCCACGATTCCCTGATGTAATTCACAGAGCTGTGCGTGCTTTCATGAAAATGCGGTGGCGGTGGTTTTTGGCTGGTACCAAGTGCCACCCTAACTGCTACTGCCACCAATCTCCCAGTGTGCGGAGACTGAAAACGTGATGCTCGTTTTTGGCAATCCCTGTCGCCTGGAACCGGCCAAAAACTGCCATTCCAGGTGACGGGAATTGCCAAAAAAGAGCATGGAACCGGCCAAAACCCTCCGCCACCGCATTTTCATGAAGGTGCACAGCTCTGCGAATTGCATTGGGGAATTGGGGAGGAAAACATCCAAAAACACAACACGAGGCTTTTTCCTCATCGATTCCCTGATGCAATTCGCAGAGCCGCATGCTCTCCTCCTTCTTTTCCGCAGAATCACCTTCTCTTTCCTCCTGGTCAAATCCATCTCCTGGGCCAGGAGCAGAAGCCGACCGCCCTCCATCTGGGTCATCTGGAGAAGAGGCAGGCCAAGCTGCGAGCCGCCTTGCCTTACATCTCTCGCACAGAAGCACCCGCTTCGCCAAACGAGTCCCTACCTCCGCACTTCCCAGGCTGCTTGCAGAATCAGGCTCCGACCGAGGGAGCAAAGGCGCAGGGGCTTGCAGGGAAGCCCGGCACCATGTTTATGAGATGGCAGCATCCAAGAGGATTGAAATGCTGCATCTCTATTGGGTCTTGCTGCAAGAAAGCCAGACTTTCAATGCGCTTCCCGGGCCGCTTGTGGAATCAGGCTTCGACTGAGGGAGCAAAGGCACAGGGGCTTGCAGGGAAGCCCGGCACTGTGTTTACAAGATGGCAGCATCCAGGAGGACGCTGAAGTGAAGTGTTGTGTCTCTATCGGGTCTGGCTGTGAGAAAGCCAGGCTTTCAATACCTACAGCTATAAGTAGGAAGATGGGGGCATCTCGGGAGTGGAGCCTTTGGTGCTAAGTCCCTCCTCTGCCCCCATGAAAATTACTTCCACCCCATGTGCATAGGGTGATAGGGTTTGTTTTAAATGGATAAAATATCTGTGCTGCTCGATATCAAAATCCGAGTGGCAGTGAGAATCCCCACCGCCTGGAACCACCCGAAAATGCGAGGCACAGAGGCAAGGATGGTCTGTGGCAATCCCTGCAGCCTGGAACAGCTGATTGGGGGAATTCCAGGAGGCCGATCCACCGCCAATCAGCTGCTCCTGCTGAATCAGGCTGCAATAATGTGCTGAAGCTGACCAGGCTGTTTGCTGTTTGCTGCTAACCAGATGAATACCGATGGATGCTAGTAGGCAAAGGCAGAATTTTTTCCCTTGTTTTCCTCCCCCAAAACTAAGGTGCGTCTTATAGTCCAAAAATACGGTAATTTGATTCCATCACAGACACAAACAAGAGTAAACACATTGTTTCTGGAATTAAATATGAGAAGCTGCTTCCAGCAAAATGCTGGTAGCTATGATGACTGAGCATTTGATTTAGGTGGGGACAATTATCTATGTTTGATCCAACTGTAGATTGTATCTTCCAACAAAAATTCCAGGGTTTAACTATGGAAAGTATTTAGGACAGTGCGGCTGTGTGGAGATTTCTGGGAGTTAAAGTTGCCAAGATTGAAGAACACTGCTCTAGAATGAAACAAGGATTCAAATGCCTGTTGGTTCCCAGAAACCTATTCCTGTGAGACCCAATCATTACAGAGCACTAACAATCAATCTCTTGAGACCATTCCTCTTGTAGGATAGAGCTGTCATAATTTTCAATTCAACCACCTTTTTGAAAGATCCACCCATGGATTGTTGCTCTAAATTGTATGTGTGTTCAGATTTTATGTAACTTGAAAATAATAAATAAATTAAGCAAACTTTTATTTAGGAGATTGATTTTCCCCATTTTTGGAGCTGGGAGGGAAGCATTACATTTTACCTTCACAATACTTTTGGAATGACTGAATAAACTGCAGCCTAGTTGCCCATATGCCACTCAGCTTCTGTCTGTCTTTTTGTTTACACTGGGAACACAATGGAAACCATAGTCCTTCCAATGCATCATTTATAAGTGTATTCTACCTCTGAATGTAGGGACAGAATCGGCTGTATGAATGAGCCCTGTGAATATTGCCAAGACACTGTGCTTTGTTCAGCATTATTCTTCACAATAGATACCACACTTTGGAAGTAATTTTTAAAAGGGAATCAAAATAGTGGTACTTTTAGCCTTTGTTTCTTTTTTTACCACACTGCATTCTCAGTCTCTCATTCAGCAGCTTCTATTATACTGGCAAATTAAATAAACCACTCCATTGCTAAAGAGGCTTGGGCAGGCTGGGGAAGTTATGGCACTGGAGAAGTTGCACTAAACATTTACTATGTGTGTGTTTTTTATTTTTGTTTTTTAAGCTCAGGAAAAAGATGTTGATCAACTGACATTAAAGCATTTTTTTTCCTTTTTTTTCCCTTTCTCTTTTGGGCAAAATTAAAAAGGAATACTTGAAAAAAAATGTGTTTATCTTCAAAATCGAGAGGTCTCGCATCTGGAGTCCCGAGAAGCTGCGCGGTGTGCAGGTAATGAGCTCGAGTTTTGCTTTTGATCTCTCCGTCTCCAGGCCTTCCTTTGCCGCCTCCCTCGCTCTCGCCTTTCCCTCGCTTTCAACCTGCTAGAAATTCTGAAGGGGGAAAAAAAGTTTCTTTTCTTAACGTGAGAATCCAAAACCCGCGTTTAATTGGTACAAAGCGGCGCTTGCTTGAAATTGCCGACGCTCCTGCTTAAAAGAAAACTCAGCCGACGTTCGTCCAGTTCGTTTTCTACTTTTGCATTTTGCAGAAAAGGTCATTGGGCTAAACGGCTTGGCTCTTCCCGAGCCCTGTTATATACTAACGTCGAGGTTGCCAATGCCAGCATGCAAAAAAGTAGGAGATGCGGAAAGAGGGCGAGTTACTCGTCTTTCGAGGCTTTTCGTGCAGGCTGAGCCTGGAGCTGGAGCCCTGGCATCAAAATGGACCGGGCGGCAAAGAAACGTAGCGCGTCGGAATTTAACCACCTACCCCACCCCCATCAACCGTTTGTGGAGATTGGGCTTGGATTCAAGCCGCGCGCGTTTGGGCAAGGAACAACCGCAGTTGTGGGCAGTTGGAAGAGGGAATCGGCCTTTTTTGTCAAGTTTGAGTTTGTAGAAATCGACGGTTGTGGTGGGGCAAAATGGGACGGGTCGGCAGAGTGAAAGCCGAAGGAGACCGGCCTTGTAAGCGCGGGCTGCGTGTGCTCGACTGGAGGAAGCGCGATTCGCGTGAGGGGAGCGAGAAGTGTTCCTGAGGAGGAACGTTCCTAAAGCCGCGCCAAAACCGAGAAAGAGCCGCAAGCCCTCTTCCCCTTCGAAGTGAAACGCGCGGAAGGAAGGCCGAACTGGGCGGGCGGGCGGTTAGTGGGGAGAGTTTGCCTTGCTGGGGAGAGCGGTTCGGTTCCTCCGGGTAACTGAATGAGCACCGAGTGGGGGGGGGGGGGAGGAAGGAGAAACAAAATCGGCCTCCCGTCCCCTGGAAGATTTTTGAAGAAGCCTGGCGAGGAATGGCAGCCATTTCCTTGGAAAGGCCTGGAACCGAAAAGCGAGCGAAGGGACGCAACCATTTAGGGCTCCCACAGCGATTCACGCGGACGCGCCAAGCGCTGAACCAAAGCAATAGGAAGAAGCCCCCAGGCGGGAGTCCCCTTTTCTTACGAAAGGAGGCCGGGAGGGGGTGGGGGAGTTGAGGGAAGCAGCCCTGCTGAAATATGCGGGTATTCGTCCTCTTTCCACGCACGCGTGCACATACGTGTGTAATATGTCTCAGGGGAATTTCAACTCTTTCGACTAAGTAACTCTTTCTTTCTCTCAGTCTCTCTCTCTCTCCCTCGCGCGCGCGCGCGCTCTGGGTTTCCCCCGTTAAAAGGTTTCCGAGATCCATGGAGAATAGAGCGGGGCTGAGGCGAGCGCGAAGGTCAGGATTGCCCACTGGCGTGACTTTTCAACCAAAGAAGGTTTTAATGCCTTCGCTTGCCCTGTCGAGTCTCATTCGGCCCGCATTGTGCTGGAAGGGTTGGGCCCGCTCGTGACAGGACGGGGGTTAAATGAGATTACAAGCTTTAGAGGTTGTCAGCAACCGCCGCTGCCTGGGGGATGTTAAATCGTGATTTAATGGTCAGCTTTCTCTAGATCGTACCAGAGGGAATCTGTTGTTTTCAGCAACTTAATTGGCCCAGGGTTTTCAGGCGATTTCCCTCCTTTCTCCCCCCCCCCCTCCACTTCCCTCGGTTAAGGGGGTGGTGGAGCTGACTATCAGCTTTTGAGGGTGAATTATTTAAAGCGGTGCATTCGCACAATGGAAATTGGGAGGCTGCGCGGGCGAGGTGGGGGCGGTCTGGAAAGCTTCGCGGGGAGGACGGTGGGTGGCTAATCGTTCCCCTTTGCTCGGTGAAAGGAAGCTTAACGGCAAACCTCGTAATGGGAAGAGGAGCTGGAAGGACTGCTCCTGCGATCCTGCCTGGCAGTCAGAATAATGACCCTTTCCATATAATATATAAAGTGCAACACCCGCCCCCCCTTTCTTGTTTCAGATTGCGGCATTCGGAATTATTGTTCCTTTAAAATAACCATTAAAAAGTGAAACTACTAATTAAACAATATGATTTGGGAAGGTAGGCTTTTTTTCCTTCTTTTATATCCCCCTCCCCACTCCAGCAATGGGTTTTCTAATATAAATGATGTCTCTGCCATCTCTTGCTAAGAAACTCTGGACATGATCAGAGATTCTCTTCTCTATCTATTATAATTTCATATGGTCCCTGGGCCTTGGAAAGTATCAACTTTCTCTTGAAAATAATCCACAAAATGATCTATCCCGATTCTATACATATTTTATGCTGTGACAAGAAAATAACCTGATTGTCAAGAATTCAAAAAGAGAGAGAGAGAGACTGGGTTTAAGGAAATAGATTTATCAGACTGTGATGAAGAGTACTGATAGATTTCAGTCCCTTTACAGTACTCATTTACAGGTTTTAAAGGAAGCCATATTAGTTCTCTTGACTCACTGTTGCAGTCTTATGCACATTAAAAGGATCTTGGAGATCTACTAAACATCACCTGGCAATGTTAAGAATTCCCAGTGGCGTATGTTTTCTTTTTTTCCATTTCCCAATCATTAATAGCTATTGCAAAAGGATATACTTTGGAGAAAAGATACACCAAGGAAAGTGAATGTGTGATCCTTTCCTTTAAATTGTTTTGAACTTAAATTCTTCAACATGTAAACACATTTCTAGAACTCCTGCAGAGAGGCCAGTTCAAAATTAGTCCTTAGTGGCTTTCACCTTATTTGGTTTTAATAGTGGATCTTGAGTAGTGTTGCCAACTAACAAGTTTCTCCCAAATATGGCACCACTGTCCCATATAGTGAAATTGGGACAGGGAGTTGTAGGTTCCGATCAAATTGCTTTAAGCATATAATTCATATGTGTGTCACACTTTTAACAGTGTTTTGAATACAAGCATCGGATAGAATGCAAGCATGGAATTGGCTAACAAATGTGCATTAATACATATCTTTCCATGTACTAATTAAGATGGGAGCGGAAAGGAGAATACATAAATAATATGTCTTCAATACTTTATATTAGGATATATATATGTGTGTGTGTGTTAATGAGTAGACTAAAACTGTGTTATGAAAAAAAGCACAATTAAAAATTCTTGCAAAATTTCCGGTCAAAGAAATAGAAGTAATGACTTAAGAGAGAGGGAAAATGGCTAAGAGAAAGGAAAACAGAAAAGATACCCATTCAAAGAACAAATAAAGAAAGAAAGAATATGCTTTGTAACAAGCCAGGCAATGTTAGTATCGGTTATGCATGAGGTAAGGGTCAGTCCAGAAAGTTCAGGATTAGTAAATTTAATATCCTGTCAAATTTCTCATGATAATGAACCCTGGCTGGCCTTCCTGGCTTAGCTGGCACAGCCGCTTTGATGCTGCAGCTTAAGAGATAGAGCTGCTCATTTATGGGCAAGAAATTGCACAGTGTTGGCATGTGCTGAGCTGGTCAGTTGGGAAGCATGTCATTGCCTATTTAATTTGTTTAAAGTTTGAATATGAAATGGAAATATGAAAAGGAGGAAGATTCACATATATTTTGTTTTTAAAGTGTTTAGCTCTTCTTAAAATAAGCAACATTAAAATGTCAAGATTCCCTTTACTATATAAAATTAACGTTATTTGGGAAATCAGTAACTAATCATAGTTATCTTAAAAAAACATTGTAGATTTATACTTGCAAAACTAGGTTTTTTAAAATATTTTTTACTTTTTGTTTTCATTCCTCTCAAAAATAAAATAATTAGCAGGATAATTTGCTGCTGTTTTAAATTTGTAATTATTTGTACTTTTCTAACAGTTGAATATACTATTCAATTTTTTAACAGCTTGGCTGCACTATTCAGTGTTTTATGAACTTGATAATGAAAAAATTTAAATTTATTTTCCTTCTATAGTCTATATCAAAGTTGGATCTAAGTTTGAAATGCTTAATTCCTGTAGGAATGATGAACATATAATTAAACAACCACACTGACCAGCAAGGTACCTGAAGCATGATTAAGAATAAAGTATGTTTTGCTGTAAAAGATTCAGTTTCTTTTATGTGATATGTCTTCTATCATATATTAGTTTAGTTTAATACTGAGCATTTATGTAATGCTTTAGAGTCTGTTCGGTGTCCTGCTAACCTCACCAAAATTCTTATAACAATTCTGTTAGGACAATATTTTTAGTCCCAAGTTATAGAACAGGGATATGCTAAGAGGATGTTTAGCACAAAGTCACATGCTGACTTCCAAGAGTTAAGTCTCATTGTTTTAAAAAAGGTAAGTCATTTCATCAGGACTATACAGTATTAGTTTTGGAATCAGTCATATTTAATTTGCTTGAATTTCTCTATAAATACTGTTTGAATGAAATTGTTTGGCATTGTATGTACTTGATAGTCTCATTAAGTTTGGTGGGACTATTTTTAAGTAAACATGAAGGAGATAGAGCAGAATGCCCTTTAAGTAGTGTAGACCCAAGGGATTTCCTCTTAGCCACAGCTTTGGATCCCCAGTCCTTCACTGTGACATACACATGATCACATGGGTGTCCTTACAATTTGCTGCTGAAGAACTTCATCTCCTCCCCCACCAGAGAAGCAATGCCAAAAAAGAGAGCAAAGCTGCTGCTTCACTGCTTGCCCCTCTTGTTTATCTTCCCATACCTGTACTTAACAGTGAAGGAAAAACAAAGTGCTATTGTGCAAGATAGCAACAAAACCTCCTGAGAAGTGGTGGGGGGAGGTAAGTTAGCAAGACACCTGAGCTAGAAGTGAATTGGTTTAGATGCAGAACACCTAGGGAACCTTGTGGCATCTTGGGGTGCTGAAGTAGAGTTCTTGTGTGGAAGCGCCTTTATCTTAAATGAGCCCATTCAAGAATAACACTGAGTAAATGGGATTTGTTTCCCACAAAAATGTGCATAGGACTTAAATCATAATCACGATAAGGATGTCTCATGCAGTTGAAAAAGGTGAAATGAACATGATGTTTGTAATAATCCATACTGGCAATAAGAAAAAGAGTGCAACAGTATTGCCATGTACAATCAGTGCATTTAAAATGTTAAGTCAAAGAGGTGGGGAAAGCAATCCGTGTTAATAAATAAGGCTGTTACCAATTACAGTGGTTCCTACTATCCTGATTTAGGAGTTTCTGAAGCTGTAGGCATGCAGTTAAAAATATACAGTTCCTAACTGGGAAATAAAATGACAAAATGAAAAGAAGGGAAGGAAAGTTCCTGTGCACTTTGTTCAAGGTTCTGCACCTCTCTAAGCAGCTGTCACATCCGTACATTATGGTACATTGAATCTGAATGAGGCTCTCCACATCAAAACCTTGCATCCATTATGATATCATCTCCTGCTCTAAGCTGTAATGCTTATTAATTCTGCACCCATACTCTCCAAGCTTCAGCAAATGTATTCCATCAGCCTAGCATTTAATTTAATTAGTACAGCTGGGCTCTCATTCTCCTTTCTGTGTCAGAGGTATTGTCAGCACGTTCTGCTATAACACAATTACTGATTGCTTTTAGATAGGCTGAAATATGATTAGGGTATTGGGTGACTGTATCATAAGCCTTATTAGATTCATTTGAAATCTGGAGATAAATAGGAAACTTTTATTTGCAGTGTAATGAGATTATGCTTATTAGGCCAAGGCCTCACAACCTTTTGCAAAGAACATAGTGTATTGCTAGGATTATACTCTGGAACCACACTTTTTGCCCACAACCTCCATCCAATTTCTCTGTGGCTTTGAGATGTAACTTGTGGCTCTACATATTTGAAGATTGTTCTCTCTCTTAATAGTTATCCCTCTTAAGGCAGATAATCTGCAATTTTTGTTATGAATATAGAAGATTTTATTTATATACTCCCTCCCCCCTCGAAAATCAAAGAGTCCTAAGGAGCTATTTTGCTTAGTTTTAATGGAAAAAATATTAATATCTTGCACAGGATAGTGTTCCCTCTCCCACATCCTGCTATTTTACTATCCATACTTAGGAGGGGGCATTACCTTGGACAATAAAGCACTTAATATTTAAATTTCATTGTGTCGATCCTGTGTAAAAACATTCAGGAAAAATTTAATTTATTGAATGTTTATGGTATTTTGCATTTGCTATTTCATATGCATGTTAAAAAATAGAATTTCTTAAATGGGCTTTTGTAATTTTGCTTTATAAATTTGATATAATGAGGAAATAATTTTGAAGCAAGGAATTTTATCCATCTTTTTTAAAGATTCAGCATTGTAAATCTTGATAGAAACTAATGAGCATTATGTCACTGTAGGAAACAACTCTTGAGTTGGCTCCTGAAGTCCACCAGCCTCAATATTAACCAGCATATATTTTGATTTAAATTGGATTTATGAAAAAAAAATAATTAAGGAGGGACCTATGTTTCTCCAGCTAGGTGGCAGCACTTAACTGATGGCTAATCTGGAGAAGACATCAAGGTTGGACCTGGGTAGCACTATAATGGAATATTATTAGTAAATATTAAATCTACCTTATAAGCTAGACTGAGAAATTAAGAAAACTTCCTAGAAGACAATGGGGAGACAATTATATACTATTGCTAAGAAAGCCTCCTGGATATACCCAAGAAATTACTAAGAGGGGTTGAACTTGCCTTAAAGTCATCTTTACCTTAGATGATTATTGTCAATTGTATTTTAATGCAAATAGAGATTTATATTAAATGAAAGAACAGGAAAAAAATCCATGTTTAAACTACGTATATGTATATGTATGCAAGAAGGACCATTTCAGAATGAACAAATAGTGTTGTGGCATCCTCAAGACGTTTAATTTCTTTAAAACATAAGGCTTTTGTGGCCCATTATTCTCTTCTGGAGTGTATTGGAGTATAACATGTATTTTATGTATAAAGCAACTGGAATGTCAGTTGATTTTTATAGGCCCAATGATCAGCATGGTATCCGTGTGATTAATAAATTTCAGTGACAATTAACAAATAAGTAGAAGACTCATTTCCATTTATAAAATATGAGGTAGCATTTTTTAAAGAAGTACTAGTTTCTATACAGTAATTTAGCTTCAGTTGTAGTCATTTCAATGTTCTAAAGTTAATGATCACAATGAAACTATATTTAGTTCAACAACATCCAGTGCCGGGCTTATAACTCTTGCAACACTTCCAAAGGGTCAAATAGTAATGCATCATTATCTAAAATAATATTTTTTTCTGTTCAAACATAGAACTTAGAATAACTTTATTGTCTCTTTAAATGTACACTAATAGGCATACATTACAATGAAATTTTGTTGGATACAGCTCTCAAGGGGTCACCATCTCCAATATATACTACATGAACATGACAAAATAAATAAATACAAAATTATGCACATATCCACATATATTATATGAGACAGAGAAACAACAATACAGTCTAGTTTGGATGTATACATGTACATGGCGAGAAAAACGAATCTTGGGAGTCTACCAGACAGATGGCATAGGGAACAAAGCTGTTACAGAATCTGGTAGTCCTACTATAAATACTTCGAAACCTCCTCCCAGAGGGAAGCAACAGAAACAGACTATGAAGTGGATGTGTGGGGTCTCTAACAATGTTTCAAGCTCTAAGCACATAGCGCTTACAAAAAGTTTCCTGAATAACAGGAAGTGAGCTTCCTATAATTCCTATAATTTATAATACCTAATATAGATATTATAAAACCTATAATAAGCTGTCCTTACCACTCTCTGTATGGACCACCTATCTGAGGCACACAGAAATATACAGCATTATGTGTCAGAACCCCCCAAGAATTGTTATACTGAATCAGAAATATATATATTTGAAGAAATCTCCCTTGCTTTAGAAAGCAAGATTTATTTTCCACCATTTTTGTTCTGGTTACAGATTAAAACTTAATACACACATACCATTATACTGTTCAGCAAAAATAAATTTCTTGAAAGCATTCACAAGGATTATCAGATTTTAAAAGTATATGCCAAAGTTGTATTGATTAAAAAAAAAGATACAAAAAATAAGATAGTGCCTGTTGGTTATCAAAACTACAATGGCGCTGAAAAAAGTGACTTATGACTGTTTTAAAATTTAAATTATAGAAATAGCAATAGCACGTAGACTTATATACTGCTTTACAGCCCTCTCTAAGCAATTTACAGTCAGCATATTGCCCCCAACAATTTTGGTCTTCATTTTACCAACCTCGGATGGATGGAAGCAATAGTGAGTTCTAAAATCCATTGCTATTGGTTCGTGCTCACATGCATGTGCAACACTTCTGCGCATGCGCAGAAGCGGCCCAGACAGGTGGGCGGAGCCTCCCGCCACCACCACTACCGGTTCACAGAGCCAGGCCGAACCGGGTGCAACCAACCACTGGATGGAAGGCTGAGTCAGCCTTGAGCCTGGTGGGATTTGAACTGCCAAATTGCTGGCAGTCAGCAGAAGTAGCCTGCAGTACCTGTACTGTAACTACTGCGCCATCGAGTCTCCTCAGTGGTGCAGTGTTCACAGCGGTTCACACAGTCCTTTTACATTTTAAAGGAAAAGCTGCAGTGAAGGTATAATTTTTGCAGTCCTTTTGCTGCGTTGTCCATATTGATTTAGAAGTAAATCCCAATGAATGCAAAGTGACTTATTTTCAGGATTAAGAGGTATGTATAAACAAACTCGGGATGTGGTGGCTCAGTGGCTAAGAAGGTGAGCTTGTCGATCAGAAAGGTTAGCAGTTTGGCAGTTCGAATCCCTAGCGCTGCGTAACAGAGTGAGCTCCGGTTACTTGCTCCAGCTTCTGCCAACCTAGCAGTTCGAAAGCATGTAAAAATGCAAGTAGAAAAATAGGGACCACCTTGGTGGGAAGGTAACTGCATTCCGTGCACCTTCGGCATTTAGTCATGCCAGCCACATGACCACAGAATTGTCATCGGACAGTGCTGGCTCTTCGGCTTAGAAACAGAGATGAGCACCACCCCCTAGAGTCAGGAATGACTAACACGTATGCGCGAGGGGAACCTTTACCTTTTTATAAGCAACCTCAAGTGTAGGTTATCTGGAAGAGAGCTCCATAATTTGAGATAATAACACACATGTTTTATGTGCTTGCCAGTTTAACCAATTTTACTAGCCTAGCAGAAGTTATATATAAGAAAATATGGATACAAGTGGAAAGGTTAGCCTAGCTAATTCCATATAATTTTTCTTCAAATATAGGTCTATTTTTTGCTAGTTAAGCCTGTCTAGGTCCACTAACAAAATTAACGGTCTACCAACTAAATCAGGAATTCAATCAGGTTTTTTATTTATTATTACTGTAATACTCTTTTTCTCTCTCTTTTTTACAACCCTACAATCCCTTAATTCGGGGTAAAGTCAGGGTGATTGGATAGAGCTGAGCATTTACAGGCCAGATGCCCTTTCTGACACCACGTGGAGTTTGCAGCAGATTTTTTTTTCTTTGTGCCCTAGGAGAGAAACATCTGCTGCTACCTAGGATTGAACTCCCAACCTTCAGAGTGGGAGGCGAACATCTTTAGGCCACCATGCCATTCCATTACTTTAATAAGATTTATCACATTAATTTTAAAATGCTTTAAGTTAATTGTTTAAGTTAATTGTTAATTTTTGTGTGTGTGTATTTGATATATGGGTAGTTTTAGAAAAAAAGGAAAACTTTAGGGTGGCTGCAGCCCACATGTGCTCACTGATCAGCCTTATCAATAATGAGGATTAACTTTATAAGGATGCCTTTTCAGAAATGCCAGGGTATTTATTTATTTATTATTAGTTAGTGAGACTTATATACTGCCTTAAGTGCAAGCACTCTCTAAGCGGTTTACACCGTTAAGCAATGTATATATATTTACATTG